>LS053848.1:9341-21593 GCA_900241095.1 Acartia tonsa | reverse complement strand
CCAAATTCTTAAACAAAATGGTTCTGTTAAAATGTATTTGGACCAAAAATTTCAAGACGCTAATTTTAGCGTAACATTCCCCCAAACAGAAGAAATCAAATAGATATTTTTAACAGAAACAGTATTAAATAAGCTAGAACAGATAACATTCTTAAGCTTACATAAATCTTGAACAAAAGAATACCTTCTTAGTAATATTGACCAGGATAATTTCTTCTAGCTTCAGCATAATCTTTCAAAGTATCAACAGACTCTCTTAAATCCCTTTGCCTTTCAATAGTATCTCTCAAATCTTCATTTCTGACGAGTTTATTTCTCAAATCTCTTTGGCCATTGATGGAATAGCGTAAATCATCAGTTGAAAGAGCACTGTCAGGTCTAAAGTCATGGGAAGAAGAACTTCCAGTAGAATATCCAGAGGAATGTCTATCTCTAAATGATGATACAATTCCAGAAGATGTTGAAGGTCCAGGAAATGAAGCATCAATTCCTCTAACTTCTTGATCAACAAACCTTGAGAAATCTGGCTGATAGTCAGGTGGTAATTCAACATCAAGACCTTGTTGATATAAAGTCCTCAAACGTTTTTGATCTTTAAACTCCTGCTGAGGTAGAACATGTTCATAAGAGGCAAGTTTTCGTTGCTGTCTACGAAGCCGCTTAGCCTTTATCTTCCTGTTTCTTTCAGTATTGTTCCCTGGAATCAATTCAAGAATATTATTTTGTATTCCAACTCTCTCAGCAGATCCAGAATAATTTACAGCATTACTAAGCATATCTACTCGATATTTGGAATCATTTAACTCTTTAGCAGCATGATAGGATGGATGAACCTGATTCTGGTAAACAGATACTCTCTTTTTTTCTATACTATGGTGATGCTCAACTACTGAATTCCGTCTCATGGTAATAACACTATCCAAAGATTCCACAGTCTCTCTACTATCTGCAACTCTTAATAGAATAAGTCTGAGTTTATCATATAGCCTCACTCTTGGGATCCAAAATGTAGTCAAATCATTGGTGCTATAGTGTCTCAGTCTATTGAATAGGTCAGGAATGCTGTCAGGATTAATACGAGCCCATTCTTCCAATGCAGGTACAAGATTTCTGTCTCCTTGTTTAAAAAACTGCAATATCTCATCTGTTTGAACATTCAGAGCAAAAATAGAATTCTGAAATTGAGGACTTGGCTGTAATCCAGGTTTAACAACAGGATCTCCATGTTTGTCATCAATAAAATCCAGATGTCTGTCATACAATAGGGAGTATCTGTTGGAAAGGAGATCCTTTGACTGATTTGGCTTTTCTTCCTTGGAGAAAGGAAGTCTGATTTTCTTTAATACCTCATATTGTTGAATGAAACAATTTCTGACATGATGTATATATCTAGCACCTCCAGCTTGACACACAGGAACATTTATGATGAGTTGAGCAAAATACTGAGTAAGAATGGAATCAGGATTCAATCTAAAAATCATCTCACTTCTAGTTTCTGTAGCAAAAGCAGTTTCAGAGAGATCTGCTCCAACTAGTGATTCACCAACAAAATCACAGAACCAGGAGGTAAATGTACCTTGGGTCATCTCAGTGGCATTCAGTACTATGTCAGGATCTGGAAACATATTCCTTATCAATAGTCCCATCAAAACTTTGTAAATACATCCAAGAAATAAAAATTTCTTCTTGATATACAGTTTCATAACTGAAGGTCTTGACCTGTATCCCAAAGCCCATCTTGAATCAAACTTACCAACGTCTGCTGGAAAGGCTTTCCCAAGTACTATTATACTCAGAGTAGTTATATCCATCTGATCCATTCTGCAACCAGCACTTACAGCTAAAGCTTTCAGATCTATTACATTCAGATTTAAATCAATTCCAAATAAGTCTCTCAGCACAGCAGAAAAACTATTAGCCTGACTCTGAGCATCAACTGCATAAAGAATAGGTAGAGATTTCCAGAAATTAACAATCTCATCAGGGATTTCACATTTTGTGAAAGATATCTCCTTGGGGGACTCATGGAATGGCTTATCCTCAGACAACTTTCTAATGCTCCATGGGAGATTGAACTCAATAATAGTGTTTGATCCATTACTAATAACAAATGAGGCTGGGACAGTAACTATTTCATCATTTGGTTGGTGCTCAAACCAATACATCTCATTTAGCTTAGCTTCATGCGTGATATATCCATACATAGTGAGTGGAATATTGATGTATTCAATAGAAAATCCCAGTAATGGAGAATTTAAACTATTTGATTGAGCAGTGGATATGCTTTCCTTGAACTCTGTAATGTGTTGCTTAATCAAATACAGATCCGGATTAGCTACAGGTACATGTTTCAGAGTGAATACTCTTGAATCAGTTGATACAATGGGTTGCTTCCAAGATTTGGTGTTTAGCATGTCAATAGACAATGAGGTCTTGAGCGGTGTATTTCTTGGGCAAAACTGTAGAAGACATTCCTCTTCTCCAGCAAAATTCATATAAGTCTCATATTTCTCAAGATCACTTACAGGATCATCTACTGTATTGGATCCACTTCTTCTCCTATCCCTTCTAACAATATGGTCAATATTACCATTATACTCTTCAGACAATGTCTTGTAGTTATTGATTCTCCAGTGTTCTGTTTGAAAAAGGTCTTCTTCTCTAGGATTGTCAACATCTCTTGGAGTTGCTCTAGCTTTGAGATAAGAATCAAAAGCAGAATTACAATTCATTTTACAGGTACAATCTATAATAAATAGTTCTTTGGATTTCACATATGGTAGATTTAAGATATAGTAAATAATACAGTATAATTAAAACCATAAAGTATAAAATAATTTGGCATAAAATTATGTATTTTATTAAAACATTTTAAAATCTTAAAACTTGAGAATGAATTTTAAAGGGAGCTTTTGAGTGATAGTGTTTCTTGGAAGCCGCTTTGCACATAAATGATATGTTATATTTTCAATTAGATTTTTATTTAATTGGATATTTCTTTGAATAAAACAAATACAATTAATTATATTTACATGATACACAAACTTAATTTACAATCTTAAACTAAATTTCAGTTAATCTTCTTGATTCTGTTGAAGAATTCTGTAGAATTCAGATTCAAATCTGACACCGAAGAAATTACACAAACGTCTCTGGGGCATCGTACAATTGTATGCTTTGTGGCTTGCTGATCCTTTCCTTTAGAGTTCAAAACTACATAAGAAATACTGACTCTGCGCCCATTGTTGTGAATATCAATAATTCTTCCTAACCTCCATGATTCCAGCTTAGAATTAGGATTATCAAGAAATTTGAAAAGAACAATGTCATCAACATTGATTTCATCTGTACTGGTCCACTTAGAAGGTCTTGGGATAAGATGATGTAATCTATCAAGAAGTAATTGATACCAATACTTTTGAATGTCTTCAGCTTTCTTGAGTATGTCAACAGGAGAAGATTTTTCACTTAGATATATAGGCCCTTGAAGTGATCTCTGATTGGACCTTCCAAGCTTAAATCGATTAGGGGTTAGAAGATCCCAAGCTGTATCAGTACTTGAAGATTTGTCTGCTCTAGCCATAGGTATTTCATCTATTTCATTAGCCATTTTAGCAAATATACTTTCCCACTGAATGGCAGTCATACCAACATTGACATTCACAGCTGTTTTCTTGAGCATGTCCCTTAAAGTTAAAATTTTTCTTTCAACTCGGCCTCTAGATTCATGATTCTTTGGTGCAGATGGAATAACATCTATACCAATAGATTCTCTTAGTTGAGCATGAACATCTCGCAACTTAACTTTGACTCCTTCCAAACAAGCCAATTGTGTTCCTTGATCAACAAATAATGCTGCTGGAACACCATATCTAGCAGAATGCCGTTCAATTGCTTGAATAATATCTTGGGATTCAATACCTTCAAGAGCTAAAATATTTGTTGCTGAAGACATGAGGCAAACTATCACGAGACCATAAATCTTGATTTCTGTTCTAGATCTTTTAAAGACCTTGCCCTTGAATCCATAGACAATGTCAACCATGCAATGGTAGAAAGGGGGAGCAATTTGCAGTCTAGATTGTGGATGATATGCCATTTCTAACTCATAAGTTTTCTTAATGAGAATTCTGCATCTAGGGCAGTTTTTACGTACTGCTTGAATAATTCTTCTTGGGTTATTAATAACAAAGAATTTCTTCATTATCTCTCGGAGTGTAATTTCCATACCAGAATGCTTTCTAATCTTATGATGAACATGAATGAGATAAGAAAAGAATAATGGTGAATCAGCTGACAAAACAGGTAGCACTCCAGTTATCTCAGTATTATCAAAAAATACAGTAGGATCTAAATCCTCAGTGGTTACTTTTGCATCCTCAGGTAGCCTACCCATAGCATAGTATACACCATCTTTCAATGTAAACTTATTTAATTTGTCCTTGGTTACCATTTTTTCAAGACTCTTGGATTCCTCTTTCAGGTAGTAGTTTAATGCTTCTCTTCTCAAGATTTTGTTGTATTCAAATGCAATTCCTCCTGTTTCAGATATTGCACAACACTTCTTACATGATTGTAAATTAGAATCTCCATAACTAATATGCTTCTTGTGCTGTACACTCCAAATGAAGTCTAATACATGAGACATTATTTCAATGGACTTTTGATAACCATGCTTCACAATGTCAACAAGCGTAAGCAACCCATTGCCAGGCTTACAAGCAAAAGAAAAGAAATTAACCTTACAATCACATTCAACACAATGAGGATTTTCTTCAGTAACTCCATAGCAAATCATAATTGATGTTCCCTTAACTTTATTGCATCCAGAACAATGTTGTACACTGCAGTTATCAGAACTATTGGTGTGATTAACATTATTGCCTGGGAGATAGATTTCTGGGAAACATTCTTGATCAAGGACTTGTCTTTGGGAGGCTGAAAGTTGCAATTGTGGGAACGAAGTTACAGGCATAGAATTAACATCCAATTTCATCCAGTCATAGCCTTGAATCCATGCAGAATCTTCTCCAATGTCATCTGGCTTGAGATTGTTAACTTTTGTTAGCAAATCAGCTAAATTAGACTTTCCCTCCACATGATAGAGTGGGATATCATCAGAAGATTCAATGACAGATTGAATTAAATTTCTTATTTCAGTAACTCTGTTTAAACAGTATAGACGAAGCTTTTTCTTAGTGTTATGCACCCAAGACATAGCTATACATGAATCAGTGAAGAAGTATACATCACCAACTTGATCTCCAAGAGCATTTTTGATATCAAAAACAAGATTAGCACCAATTCTGATAGCATTCAATTCATTGCGAGGCACACTCTCTTGCATCAGTTTACTTTTGGACTGAAGCAACTGGCAGCTATATGTTCCGTCTGGAAGCTTAATCCCTGCATAGACAACAGCTCCTCCAGCAGCAGCTGCTGCATCACTGAAACACAACAATCTAATTTTTCCACTAACATCTACATTGGTAGGGAAAATATACCTATTTACTTTGAGGTATGGTATTGTCAAGAATTCTTGAAAACGAACAGTCCAATGCTCTTGCAAATCCAGTGCCAAAGGTGAATCCCAGTCAAGCTTATTCAAATTATGTGCAGCTAATTTCAACTGTAATTTGTAAGGCTCAATTTGTCCTGATGGCTCCCAAAGTTCTGCTATTCTGCTGATAACAATCCTCCGTGTCAAATCTACTGTTGATAACAACTTAGTAACATCATCAGGACTGCAAACAGGAAAGGGGTTGGGGCTTTTCATTCCCCGCTTCTTGGCATTGAAGTTCAGTTCACTAAATCCTGGGCTCAATTTATCTTCAAGAACATACCATTTATAACCTAAGACTTTCAAAACCTCTTCATCACCAGGTTCTCCAGACAAGATAGCAAATTTGACAGAAAATCCACCACTGTCAAGCACAAATTTGACTTCATCTATTTGCTTGAGAACTTCATTCTTTGAATTATCACCAGAAAAAATATCATCCACATATCGATCATCTGTAATAATAATATATGCTCTGGGACACTTGTCCTTGAATAATCTGGCAAGTTCTTCAAGGGCATAACCACTTTGATTGGAAGATGGAGTTACTCCATACCATGCAACAACCATTACAAATGTTTGTGGTGGTGTATCAGGGTTCAATTCATCATGATATAAAAATAGCTGGTAAGCATAAGAGGTAGGTTTTAAGTGAAGCCTATTATACAATTTACTGATATCACTTGACCATATGTACCTTTTAGTCCTGGCTCTTGTTAAGATATCATTGATTTTAGACAACCTGTTTTCTCCCTTAGCCAAGATCAAATTCAACCCACTTTGAGATGGGTCAACAACAAGCCTGAGGGGTGTTGAGGATGAATCCTTCAACACACAACGCCATGGCATATAATGTTTAAACTCACTATTTACAATGAGAGTTTTGTGTTCCTCTGGGAGATCCTCATAATTCTTAAGAAATCCTTTGCTAACAAGATCTGCATGTACAACTCTAATATGTTCTTTCCTGGATTCGGCAAGTCTACATTGGCTTTTGTATACTCTCAGAGCTTGATTGTAGTTGTTGTCTCCTCCATGTCGGGCAGTTAAGAATTCTCCAGGGGGCTTAGTGAAAGGAAGGTCCACATACACTTTCTTCTCATCTAGACTAATAGTAACAGATTTCTGAATTGCTTCTTGTTCAACTCGTTCTAACAAACTCATCATTTTAATTCTGTTATTAGTACTGCATCTACATCTGGCACATGTTTGACATCTATAACCTTCACTGCTATCAATATCATTTTCATCAATATATTCCCTCTTCTTCCTCAATGGTACCTTAGCCTTCAATGCATAGCTCAGACTTGTACACTCACAATGAGGTTCAGGGCATATTTTACTATCAGCTTCCATTTCATCCACAACATTCTTGCCAAGTCCAATAAAATCCTGGCTTGTGAGAGGAGTAGGATAAATATCATGACCTGATGCTGATTGATAACTATAAGGTAAAACAGGTTCTTTGTAGTGCATTAAATATCCATCATCTTCAATAGGCTCAGGAGAAAGAGTCCGTATTAGGGATGGGTAGAAAGAATTGCTGTACTGATAATGTGTTTGCAAAAGAAAAGCATTAAAATGATTGATATTACTACTAAATGTCTTATTGACAGAGGAGAAGGATCTATGAGGTCCTCCAAAGCAGATGTTGCTACCAAACATATCAGTGAATGGTGATCTGTAAACACCAAGTCCACATTCCAAAGAAAACAAGAAGGTGGGTTCTATCTGAGCATTCTTTAATCCAATAAGAATCTTGATCTTATCACCACCTATGTATGAAGGAAGAATTTGGTCCTTGTCAAAGTCAGCAGATTCTCTAACATCTTTATTAACTTCAGACAGATTGTACTTCGGAAAAATTCCTGTTACAGCAGATATACCTTGTGCTTTAATTTCAAAGAATTTTCCAGCAGATGTAGGTCCAATAGCAAGTTGATATTGTCCATATTCGGTCCAGATTTGGCCACCAGAAACAACTCCTATGGCAGAGGGTTCTTCAGAGATAACTTTGATTTTCAACTCTTCAGCAAGAGGTCCATCAATTAAATTCTGATTTGCACCAGAATCAAATAACACAAGAACAGATTTCCCTTGTATATTCAGCAATTGCATAATACTAATAGAATCCTCATCAACCTCCTTGATAACATCTGACTTTTTTGGATTCTCTAGAATACCACTTCTTGTATTAAAAGAAGGAACAGATTCTTCAGAATCAACAGGTCTAGATTTAGTAACAGGCTTAGGTTTGTTGTTGGATTTAGATGTCTGCAATACCTGGAAATGACAGGCTATGTTCACTGGTACTTTAACTTGAATTGATTTGAATTTAGGAACATACTCTTCAAGAGCCTTAATTATATCATCATTAGAAGGTTTGGTGTGCTTCTCTGAAAAGCAGAACAAGACGGAGTACCAACTGCGTTTCTTCAATTTAGCATTGTCCTTACACTCAATGCATTTCAAATCTCTAGGGACATTCTTCACATTAGCACATTTCTTTAACTGACAATCATTGGAAGATTGCAGACATAAAGTGCAATATTTGTATTTGAACCTTTTCTTATGTTCTACACGTTCTTTAGGACTTATTAAAAAGAATTCCTCACATTCTCCTAAAGAATGATTATGGCCCTCTACAATGCATGGGAAGTTCAACTTACACACAGGTTTTTGAGGTTTATCACCCTTTTGTTGATTTTGCTGGAGATGGATAGTATTGGGATTAACTTCGTTATCATCATCTTGGTCAGACTCTTCATCACTTGATTGTGCTGCTTCCAAATGATTAACATGTTTAGTCACCTTACTTTTCTCTTTCCTGACAACTCTTGTTGGGGATGCTACCATATCAACCATGTTTCTAGCTGAAGTATCATACAATTCATATAACTGATTGACAGAGGAAACTAAAACTTTAAATGCTATTTTACCTCTGATACGATTTGTATCTTCATCCAAACGCTGCAGTTGTTTAATATAATCAATTCGAATCTCTTGTGGAAGATAGGACATCAATTTAGTGATGAATTCATTGGAGAACAAATAATCTTCGACTTCATTGGCTGGAACATCAGGGGAAGTAAGAAGTTTATTCACCTTCTGGAACACAAATTGAAGTTTTCTATAATACTCCACATGACTTGATACATCTTGTCCTTGGCTTGGGATACATTCCTTTGAAATTGTATGTAAGATACCCATTGTAATAGTTCTGAGGTTGCCATATCGTTGCAGCAATACAGATCTCATTGTGGCATAGTCACCCTTGTAGCGAACAACTTCTTCTTGAATTGCAGAACTCAAAAATTTGGAGTATAGAAGTTCAGCTTTTTCAGAAGGAATATCAAAATCCTTGGCTATGGCATCATAGCGTTTAAGGAATTCAAATATATCAATATCAGAGTTGCAAGAAAATTGAGGGAGAGCTTCATAAAGTTTTGCACTTTGAGATTTCATATGATGTCCTTCTTTGAGATATAGAGATCTTACAGATGCTACATACCTGCTTGAATCATCAATGATATCAGCTACTTTCTCAGAGAGAGCTACATTAAAGTTTGGAGATCGAAGATAATACTGCAGAGATCTGGATAATTCCTTTTCCTTTGATTCAATGGCAATTAATCTGTTGCGATACAAATCTTCCAATTCAGCCTTTGGGATTGGTTTGTCTACATTAGGGCTTAATAGTGCTTTTAAACTACTCATTTGGGTTTTCAGCAATCTACCTTGTATATCCAGTGCACTAGATGCTATACTTTCAACACTACTTGATTCGCTCCTTAATCTGGTGATGCCATTCGAGACACGAGCACAATTTGTACCAGACATTGCTGGGGCTGTAGCGGTTGTTGTAGGAAGTGCTGGTGGGATAAAACCAGGGGGAGGTGCATACTCTTGGTGAGTAGAGGCCTGCTGAGATTTTAACCAATCATTTACAACTCCAGAACCAGTTTGTAAGGAAGCAGTAGCATTAGCCATTCCATTGATTACTCTTGATTGTTCTGTAGTAGCTGTAATAGCAGAAGGTTTGGACACATGTACATTATTGTCTTGCAAACATTGAGTGTTAGAATTGGAGATAAGCTGATCCACAGTGTGTTGAAGATTTTCAATTGAGTTATTGGTTGCATCCTTAAATAAAATCAGTTCTTTAACAAGAGAACGTTGGGCAGTAGAAGCTTGATCACAAACTAATTTCTGAGAATCATTAGCAGTATTCATTTCATTAAGCCTTGCTTCCAGAGTGTTGAATTGATTTTGAAGATCAAATAATAAACTCATCTCATTATACTGGGTTTCTAGTTTAGATATTCTAGGTAGCATAGCAGATATTGTAGTAGCATTGTCATTGGTTGACAGCTTTTTTAGATTTGATCTAATTACACTTAGATCCTTCATATCATTCTCTAATCTACCTAACCTTGTGACTAAATCCCCAAGTCTAGTAGCTGTGCTGCCTAATGGCTTGACAGAGCAACTGGTAGGATTGCTAGGTTCTGTACCATCCATATTAAATCCATGGAATGATTGTAGTGAACTTTCACTATGTACTTGAGAGTTCCATTTCAATTTTGCTTCATCAAGTTTGCACATAAGCTCGCTGCATCTGGCCAAAAGAGCATCATTGCTTTTGTCAGCAGCAATAGTTCTTACCTTATTAATCTTGGCAGAAATATCCTTATAGACTGGTAGTATTTCACTTTTCCAGTTAGGATTATTTTCAGGGAGCTTAATGGCATAAGCATTTAGACGTTCATTAATAACATCAATGTAATCATTAAGTTCCATGATTGTGCTAAAGTCAGTCAAAGTTGGCAGATTTGGAGGAAGTAATCTAGCCCCAATACTTTGAGTTATAGGAGTTGAGTAGTAATCTGCCATATTATCGTCAACTGTGGTAGCATTATACGCATTAGGGAGTGGGGAAATATCATTCATGAGGGTGTTGCTGGTTGGTGAGGTGGCAGGAGTACTTGAAAATTCAGCTCTTCTTGTCGGAGTTGGATAAGTTCCACTGGAAAACACATCATCATAGTGATTATTACTTAACAATCTGGCATCTGTTTGAGATCGTAGTCCAATTCTCTGAGCACTGGTTGTTCTTTTTCTAACAGTTGGTGGTACCAGATATGAAGGATTATCCTGTTTGGAATCTACTTTGTTTCTAGTTCCAGTTGACATAATGATTACATGAATAGGTTGTAGATACAAATTTAATTGGTTATGAAGTCAGATTACTTAACTTAGAAACACTTTCTTAATCCATTAAAGTATGTGTAATGATAAGACTGTTGTTTACAATTTGTTAAGATAATCGGCCCAAAGTAAGCCCAGATTAACATTAATCTAACAACGATATATTTATAATCAATGTTTAGAACAGAATAAATAGCTACCTAAGATTTAAACAGTTAGCTCAAAAAAAAAGCTCAAACTATTAAATCTATAATAGGGATTAATCAACTATATATTTATAATCAATGTTTAGAACAGAATAAATAGCTACCTAAGATTTAAACAGTTAGCTCAAAAAAAAAGCTCAAACTATTAAATCTTTAATAGGGATTAATCAATCCTTTGACCACAAATAAGTTTGTAATAAACCAGTACAATTAAATATAATATAATGATTAGCCCTACTAAGAGGCTTTAATCATATATACCATATGGACAATTTATGAAATCAATCTTAAATATAAGCCAGAATTTCAGATGTGTATATAAGGAGCAATGTATAAATTTTTACTTCTATCCAGAGAAATAATTAGCCCTTAACAGGCTTTAATTATTTAAAATCTTGAAAGAAAAACTATAAATAAGATCAATAAGTAATTAGCCTTTAGCAGGCTTGAATTATATATAAGATCTTATTTTACTGACCTTCTATCAATCCAGCAGATTTAATCACAATTAACAAGCGATCAAACTTTCAGAATCATAAAACCAAAGATCTCGTAATATGCCGCGCTGTGTGGAATATTAGTCTCAAAAATATGCACGTACCACGAAGCATACGCGGATCGCGGACAATTAATATCCGCGTAATATAATCCACTTAGAGCTTCAAGTAGAAATCCTCCAATATTTAATAATATGATTAATATTATTTAGAATATGCAATGTTTGTACAGTTTAATATGACATAATAAACACTCTCTTTAACTCACAATAAATCCTCAACGGGGAGGAGTAGTAATGGTAAAAGGGTGAAATGGGTTACTAAGTGTCTCTGCTCATTAAAATACTTCACATACACATTCGGCGGCAGTAAAAAGGGGAGGGGCCGCGGGAATGGTTGGTAACAAATGAAGTTTAATGGGGAGTGATGTACTATTTGATTCACACTTTAAATGTTTCTAAATACACGTAATTTTGATAAAATGCGCGATCCGAAATAAAGTGGCTTCTTGAAACACAATCACTCAAAAGTTCAAAACAATAAAAATTATCAATTAATTTGTGTTTTAGAAAAGAATTATTCACTCAAATAATAAGCACGAAAAAAATCTGCGTTAAAGTTTTTATTAAAGTAGCAGACGGCTTTAATTATTAAGTCTAATTAACTCAATTTCATACACTTAGTTTAAAAGTAATTTTTATCACTGTTCCGGGCGTTCTATATTATTCACTTCCTAGATACGATCCGGATTTTAAAAGAGATTATAACGATGATAATTTTT
>LS053843.1:0-12550 GCA_900241095.1 Acartia tonsa | reverse complement strand
GACCTATCATAAATATTGAATGCATAGAAATATTGTTGGTAGGAAATTGAATGCCATGTTGTGTATCTTCTCTATATATCCCAATAAAAAAAGGATGACAACATCCTTAAAAGCAATGCACAGAAACAGTAGGACAAACAAACTTTATCACTTTTAGGAGTCTAAATAAAATTATTTGTATGTAATTTTGTTACAAAACTGATTAAATGCAGGATACTATTTAAGAACCTATTTACATTTTTACGATTTTTAAAGAGATGTTTCGCTTATAGCATTGTACTATGTTGTTCTATGAATCATTATTTCAAAAATCAGATGAGGGAAAATGGATTAATTTTGAAATTGGAGTAGTGAAAATGAAAACATATAAATCCAATCTAAATGATAAAAATTGATTGATTTGTATGTTTTTTTCTACTCTTTAAATAGGTTTTTAGAAGTTTTTGAAATTTTCCATGAAGATAATAATATTATGACTTTTTATAAGGTTTCCAAAAAAGAAAAAAATAACATTATTTAGACAAAATGAGTTGTTTTTTAATCATTTTGATATATAAAGTTATTATGTAATTTGATAAATAAGAAGAAAATTTATTTATTTAATTAAGTAGAGCAAAAAAGATAGAAGCAAAACTTTAAAAACATGAAATATATCTTTATCAATGTTTTTTAAATATAGCCATTGAAAATAAACTAATACAATTATTGCTTATAAAGATTGAAATTTTTGGTGGAAAACTATTGATAGTGTTACATTGTATTGGCTAATCATATATTGACATAAAACCCCACATGTTTTAATCCAACGAATATTGGAACGTGTTTATAAACTTTTGGGTTCAGAATAATTTACAATGTCCCCTTCCTCCCTTGAAAAAATAAGTTTAGACGAGTCTAGAATAGGTAGATAAATATCAACATACATTTTGCAAAATTTTAGATCTTATCAGTGAAGATAGACTAATTCTCATAGAATCTCTTTTTATGCAAGTGGATCGTACAAGCCCCCCCCCCCTCAATTCTGATACTTATCTTTTTAAATACGAAAATAAAATTTTAAAACTTTAAATACAAAACAAAAAACAAATTTATGATAGGGTTACTTGGTACATGGTAGTTGAAAAAAAATAATGTAAGTAAAAATAATAAGTTTGAAGAAGGGCTGGCACTGGGTCACATGAAGTTAAAGAAATGCTGTCCTAATTGTTATCTTATTTTGCCATTTTTCATCATTTTTGCAATTAAGGCTTCAGTCCAATTTATCAAACGTCTCCAACTCGTCTAAATTGAACCGTACTCGCTCATCAAGGACGTATATGCTTTTTCGTGAGGGAGTAAATTGAGGTGCGTTAAAGGTTTAATGGTGTAGATAAATGTTCCATATATTGTACCGTCCTGTAAAGCCTGGTATTAACGACAATAATAATAAATTTAATTTTCTTAATTCAAATAGCCTTTTTAAAAAGGTAATGTCTTGTAAAAATCCACATTATCTTATTTAAAAAGCACAAGATCTTAAGAAATTTACGACTATACTAGTATGGCTCTGAATCCAATTAATATCCACTGGATTAGAACCGGTTATCAGCCGTACTGAAAAATCATATATAGTAACATATTACAGACATTTTCCACGCATACTAAAATATAAATCATTACATTAAAACAAGTTTTGTTTGCCCGGGCCTTGATTTTAATATCTGCGGAATGCTGTCTATAATACGATGCGAAAAATAACTATTTAACCCCTATGGCAACACAAGTATATGCATAAGATGATAAATAAACTAGCATTATTTTATCGGCCATGGTCTTATCCCTATTATTGATATCTGCGGAAAGCTGTCTGTAATACGATGCAAAAAATAACTATTAAACCTCTATAGCAACAAGCATATGCATAAGATGATAAATAAACTAGCATCTTTGTCTCATACAAAGTGCTCATACAAAACAGGGTATTATTTTTTTGTAAGCTATTGCTGAAAAATTTATTACTTGATTTCTTTGTTGCCAAAAGTCAGTTTAAATGCCAGAAAATGGCAACAAGCTAAAACTGGCATGAAAAACATAATTTAGAAAAAAATTAAAATTTTTGGGTAAGTGTTTTTTTTTTTAATTAGCCTTTCCTATATTAAATATATACTCTCTGAAATTAATATTATAAAAATGCTTGTTTAGGTGCATCTTTGTATTACTATTTATCAATTTGCTGAATACAGGTGAGTATTAATTTGTTGAAATGTCAGGACACCCAAACTTCCCAACCATCAAAATGTAGGAATTTATCAAAGTGACAGCTTCAATTTTTGATCTAGAACAAAATAGTGGACATACGAAACAGCAGCCGTAAATTATGCATAAAACAGTTGCAGGATATTTTTTGTTGTTGTATATTTTAACTTTGACTAGGTATAAGAAAGGGGGGTTGTTTTTTTTGTTAAAAAAAGACAATTTTGCCTTAAAATTTTTGAACATCAAAAAAATCATTATTTAAACAAAATCGAATGTTTACATGCATGTTTGTATAGAAAAAATGGGTGCCTTAGAGATCTTTTATTGAGACAAAATATTCCAACGATTTGATTTAAGGATGAAAAATTCAAGAAAAGAAAAAGTGACAGTTTTGGTATGATTGTATGAACTCATGTTACAAAATCGTCGACAAGAATATCAACTTTTTAATCTATAACGGCAATTAAAAAGAAAACTTTAGAGCAATTGATATTTTCAGCAACGCGAGAACAGGTCCTAATCCAGCGAATATTGGTCGGTTTCGACTCAATACTGAAAAAGTTTTTAATATTATAAATATCAAAAAAAGGACTTGAGTTAAAAAAACTTAATTATTAAGCTAACATTGCTTTTATATATCTAATAATATAAAGTATTACGGTGATTTTTTTTTCTGGTTGTCCTTTTAAACAAGCCTATTGAATGTACTAGGTGGGTTTCAGGCTATTTTCTTAACCTCCAACGCTTTTCCTAGATGCTTCGGGGCGAAGTAACTAATATTAAATATTTTACCTTAGCCCACATTTTGTTTTGTCTGGGTTGGGGGAAGGGAATCTACTGTTGACCAAACAGCTTCTTCAAAACCTATTTATACCAAGTTACTTGACATTTTGTGCATGTACCGTCACGGGTCAGCGCCAAAAATACCCTCCAAAATTATCCCAACTCCCAAAATGACGCAACAGACATGATAATCTAAAAAATGGCGCGTACAGGATTTGCGTACCATGTCTGACATGCGATGCGTCTGATCTCGGCGACGACGCATACCAACGCATAGGCCTTTGTGAGTGCCTTCACGAGAATGTTTTTAGTGTAAGTGAAGGGTACTCAAAAACCTTTAAAAGGGGGACCAACTTTGGGCAAGTGGAAGGATTTAATTTCAAAGCTAGGTATAGAACGTCTAGACCAATGAAAATTTAGACAGGAGGGTAATAGCTGTCAAATATACTTGGGCATTGTAATTAATGATTTTTTTAACATCCAATACCATTTCAGCTGATTCGATATTGGCCTTGATTTCATATTATTTATTTTTAAGTTTTATTTTTCAAACTCAAAGTGAAAAATATTATTTCAGTTTTAAATAATGCTATCAAAATTGTCTATAATTCGATTCTACACATAATTTTTCAGTATGGCTAAGAACCCGTTCTAATCCACCGGATATTTATCGGGTTTGAAGATATACAGAAAAAGATTAATTTCATCTATTTCTATTCATATATTTGTTATTAGCATAACAAGGATCAAATTATTCATTGCAGTAAATTTTTGATACTTTAGTCATAAAAGAAAGGAACGTTTTTGTACAATACATATTAAGTACTTACAGGTTTTAAGAAACGGTTATTTACTTAAATGTTTAAAACAAAGAGGAACCCGAATACACTTTTATGTAGCAACGTTTTGTGGTCATTTTCCTTTTACTTTAAAATTACAATATATTTTTGTTCTACTGGGCTTCTGACCAATAAATGATGTCTATGTTAGCAATCTGAATTGACGATAATTTTCCCTTGACAAAATATCCACGTAACTTTTTTGGACGTACAGCCTTAGCACGTACAGAACCTGCTTATACAGTAGCTGCTCTACTCACAAGGTCCTAAAATCTTAGTTCTGGCAAATTGAATGATAATTCGTATTTTATATCACAGGGTAACAATGAACAAATGAGAATATAGATATTTCTATCTCCATATATTTTAAAACTTTTGATTATAAATTCTTCTAGGTTTTTCTTAGATTCGCATTATATCTCTTATTTTGTCACCAATGAAAAGAAATCATTATTTAGACAACACTTCTTATTTTTGTGCAATGTGCATGTAGTAAAAGTATAACTGTGGATGTTTAATCCAGAAAGCTACTTGGCCTAAGTGGTGGGGACCTTTCATCTGCTAATAACTAGTAAACAGCTAAACCAATAAATTAAAAATTTTCATGAAAGATTTGTATTAGTCTTATTTTTATATGCATACCTCTTCTTACATAACAAGTTCTTAGACCAATAAAATTGAAAAATCGTTGAATGAGAAGTTTAATAAGACAAAAAAAATAAGATAGTCATACCTAAATTCTACTTGAATGTTAGGTAAGCTCTTACAAATAAATTCTAAGATAGTAAAAAAACTGTCGAGTTAAGCAATAGGAGATATTTACACCTATAGTCTACTTATACGTCAGGTAAACTCTTTTAAAACTATTCTAAGATTATGAAATATTGAAAAGTTTTGGCTGATGTCTCCAGAGCAAGAGTGGGACATGTAAAAACAAACTAATATAGGTATACCTAAAGTCTACTTACATGTTAGGTAAACTCTTTAAAAGATTTTATAAGATTGTGAAAATATCGTCAGAGGAAAAATCTGAGGTAACCTCTCTGTGAGCAATAATGGGACATGTACTAACAAAATGAAGTAGTTATACCTATAGCATAACATGGTAGATAAACTCTTTTACTCAGAAAAATCTAAGAATGGAAAAGAAAAATTTCGTCTCAAGCAATAGAGGACCACGTAGAAATAAAATAAGATATTTATTCCTAAAGTCTGCTTACATGTTAAGTAAACTCTTTCAAAAATTTTATTGTAAGATTGTAAAAGTCTGTTAGTTTTTTTATACTATTTTTATCAGTTTTCAATGAAATAGAAAGATATTTCAAAACTGATTATTTGGGCTTGTAAAGAAACTGCTTCAGTATCTTAGGTCGAAAAAGGTCTGATTTGAAAGAATTTTCGACAGAGTTATAGCCAAATACATTTAACATTATGAAATATAAAATAATAACAGACTTTACTTGTATGTATAAAATATATGTATAAACTTTTTGTAAAAAATTCTAACATTTAAAAAAGTCTTGGATTCAAAAGTTTTGTCTAACGTCTCTGGGAGCAATAGTGGGACACGTACAAACAAAATGAGGTGATGAAAATTTGAATTTCAATAGACTAGGCCCAAAGAAGTGTATATTATGCTTATTTTACGAAGTAGGGCTTTTTTCCAATATTGGCATGTACGTAAGTCCTCCTGTCTGCATTGCATTTAGATTGTAAGAACACACATAAGGACCCATTTTTGTAATTAAATAAAATTATTAGCAAAACCACTACTAGTGGCTTAATTACGGGCTTCCCTGAAATAGAACAAAGGTAAAAAATTTGTTGTTTTTGAGGTCGTAAGTAAAAATTTTGGAACATATATTTGATTTGCGATGATAATGCTACATATAACTCTGGGAGGAAGAGGACAGAAGACTGTAAATTTTACTTGTACCAAAAGTTCTAAATAAACGTTTTCACATTCGTTAGCTTAAAAAATTGGGTACCTTTAGTAAATCTTTATTGGATGGTTCAACTATCATTATCCAAACTTTTAAACCATTAATTTTAATCTTCATACAGAGAGAGAGAGCAATTTTGTTGATCATTGAGTTTGTACATTTTTTTCGCCCATTGTCTTATCCCTTGATATCCCTGAATCTAACTGCAGTATTTTCAGAGAAATTTTTCATATTTATGTAGCTTTCTTATATATTTGTAGGAGTAATTGATTTATGGATGTTTCTCTTCTTGTTATGGAATATTTCATACTTGTCAACTTATATTCATAAATTTATACAAACTTAGATAGATCTATATTAATATTTAATAGAAAATAAAGATTTGTAATATATATGAACATCTTGGCATTTCTGTAAGCTAAACTAATTTTTCATTTGATTTTTTGTGTGTTTGTACCATAAATCCTTAGTGTTTGAACCTAAGTAGTCATGGAGTGGGACAAGATACTATTCTATAACCACCATGGCCAGCACAAGATCCAGAACTTAAAATAAATAAATTGTCATTTGTATTAAAAACACTAAAGTTTAGGCTAATAGCACCTATCCTTGTACCATTCTTAACTTCTTAGGTTTTGACGCGGTTTCAGCCAAGATTAGAAACAATCGCCTTCTTTACAACTATCCTATACACTTTACAATTTATAAAAATGTTACAGGCAGATAAATAAAGAGCAAAATAGTTATAACACATCTCTCTCTCAAATAAACAAACGAGGACGATTACTCTGTTTAGATGTATGTTTATAAAACAATCAACATATCGTAATAGAGAGGAGCATAACAAACAATCACGAACACTTACGAGTTGCTTTGTAACTAAAAACTTTGTGCAGACACATAAATATTTAGAATTACTATAGTTTATTATGCAAATATTTTTAATATGCAATATGTATGCTTTTTATATATCTTTTATAATACTATTCTAACAAGGATTATTTTATTCATAAGTAGCGCAGCATCTTTCAAAGAATTTCAATTGTCTATTACCAAGTGTTACTCTATCACACAAGGATATTAAGATAAGTAATACCAATAGACAACCACACTAAAATTTAACAACCTTTGTCTGGATATCCCAACTGTGCATGGTAATGATTGGCACCTGTTTGCGAGCCACGGCATCTCCCCTTGCTCTAGTTACTTGTGTCACGTGCCAGGCGTAGCACAAGTAGGTAGCACAATTTGTAACGTCTTCAATATTATTAAACTATAATACTGCAAAAATTGTTATTCATTTGAAAAATGTAATTATTTAATGAAAATGAATTAAACCTATTTTACTGCTCTACTCTCCATAGATACTATGTGCGCAGCCTATAGTGAAATTTAAAAGAAAAAAAAAAATAATAATAAAAGAGAGAAATAAAAGAGAAAATCGAGGAGTTAAAAAAAGAATATGAACAGTTGGGAGATGAGTACATTTATTTTCTCCTTCTCACAGTAGTGCAAAAACAGGACTATATTAAATCCCCTTTCTTAGTGTCAAAAGTGTTTTTTTAGAGAAGCTTTAATGATAATATTTATAAATCCTAAACTATATTTCCCAAGTGAAATAGGCCATAAAATAATTAAATCCTCTAACTTTCAACTTCAAATAGAGTTTAGTTTAGTTTATTATTACTGTTTTTGTATTTGTAGGTGCGTGTATTTTAAGGTTTTATTTAAGGGGTTGCAATGAGATAATTGGGATAATGTTAGAAGATCTGCTAATCTTATTTGGGTCTGATTAGTTTGGAAACTTTTACTATACTACAACAATACCATTAATGTACACATATCATATAAAAGTATATTGAATACGTGGATATTGATACCAGGCAATTTTTGTTGTTAGATAGGTTGCTAATATAGTCCTCATATATTGACTTATACGTTCTTCATTGATTGTGGTAGGGGAAAAGTTATAAGGGGATGGGATGGGGAGTATCGTTATGTTAGCCAGCTGGGAGAGGTATGCGAGTATTATATATCCATTAGTATATATAGTTATGTTACATCAAAGCCCTCTGAATTTGAATATTTATACCTTCCATTGTCCTATCATCCCATATTCCCCCTCTTGTTTTATCACAAATATTAAATAGACATCAAGATATGAAATTATGTGATAATTACTTCAAGATAAAATTAAATACATACATTTAATTGTAATGGAGAAAATCAAAGTAATAGATAAGCTTATTTTCTGGTTTTTCTACATTTTCTCATTTCAGATTGATAAGGATTATTTCTTTGACTTATACAGTCTTTATTATGTACTTTGAAAATAACAAAGCTTTATTCTTCTTACATGGTTTTGTGATCTTCGTATCATAAATATATCCTTGATTAAAATGATTTATACAAGACATATATTTTCTTTACGGTTCATGACTGATTTCTAAGCTATGAAAGAAAATATTTAATTTTAGAAAAAAAGTTGTTAAAATGGATTTATTATTACTTGGATCTTACACTAGATTATCATAGACTCTAGTGAAGTGAAACTTGTAGCTGGCTAAAATAACTAACTCCCCCATCCCCTCCACTTCTACTGGATAAACGAGCTGACCAATAAGAGATGTAAATGTTAGCAACCTTAAGGGATGACAATTTTCCCCCTGTCATAATATCTAATTATATCCTACAGCCATTGGTGATGAATTTTTAGGATTTACCTATCTCTCAAATAGACCTAGCCATGTACCACATATCCTATTATATAAAGTAGTAAGCTTTTTTTGTCTGTAGCGAAAGATCTCGATAACCGCTGAACCGATATGGTTCTCCTTTAGAATGAAGCTTCTTATAGGTCCCAGGGTGGTTTTAGGCTGTTCAATTTTTATAAAAAAAAGTCGTTGTAAGGTTTTAAGTTATTTTTCTGCACTTTTATGTCCCTTCTAATATATATCCCTAGATACTAGGGACGCAGCCGCTAGTGTTTCTATAAAGTGTTTAAATCTCAATGTACACATATTAACCGTACATATCTTGCAATAAATATTGAAATACAGCCTATTCTGAATATATATCAGGTAATTGATATAGAGCTTTACAAAACGTTGAACTATAGCACAAAAGTAGATGAACGTTTTTCACACTTGGATGCATTTCAGATTATCTATTTTCAAATTTCTTTTCAAATTATCTGTCATATTATAACTAAGATTGCAGCTTTTATCTTTATCAATTACGTCGAAAATACTTATTCATCGCATCGCTAATTCAATATTCGTGGAAAATTGTCTGTTATACGATGTTATACATGATTTTTCTGTATGACTGAGAACCGGTTGTAATCCAGCGGATATTAATCGGTTTCGAAGCCATTCTTTAAAATACATTAAGTTGCAAGTAGAGAAAATAATGTATATTTATCGTATAGTATTTGTGAAACATTTTTATGTTAAATTAGTAAAAAGGAAAAATTATAGGATTAATTCCAGTTTATCCCTTAACGTAACATTACGTGAATAAAGTATTCCTAATTGTTATGGAATCGTCCTACTTTATAAAAAAAACAGGGATGAGACAATCGACTTTAAATTGATGTACGTGTCCAATGATCACATATAAAAGTACCCCATCTGTAGATTAAATTTATTGGTTGTAAAGTTAAAACAAACAAATTAACATTCAATAGAAGGACTCGAAGTTTTTTTTTCCAACGAATAAGGGAACTTGAATAAATTACCTTGGGTACTAGTCTAATTTACATTTTATTGGGTACTTTTTTATGAATATCTCTCCCTTCTTTAGATTGATGGAATCATTGTTATCAAAAAGAAATGTTCATCCAACTAAAAACATATTTGGTATCAAAAATTATCTTACAAGTAAAATCTATTCAACAAGTAGCGCAACAATATCAATTACTCATTTTTAAAAAAATCTTAATAATCATAAGCAGTATTTGATGTCTTTAAAAGGATATGTAAACGGCAGCCACACTTTAAACCCGTTTTAATGCTTGATTTTTTTTCTCAAAAGGGAGATTGTTATATTTAGATCTGGTTTAGGACGAAGCTCAATCTGTATCACTTTTGCACCACTTTTGATTCCTGTGACGTCATAAAAAAGAGATGGCGTCAAAAGTGGTGCAAAAGTGGTTCGTCAGGTTTAGACTTGCAGCTGATTTTTAAGATTGTAAAAGGTTGGTTTCCCTAAGGCTTACAAGCGGCTGACGGGCGGCTGCCTAACCCTGCTCATAAACCTTTCGATCATTAGGTTTAGAATTTTCAGGAAAGCCTTGTATTTGTTCTTTTTTAGGCTTTATTTTGTAAGCACTAAAAGACAAATGGCACAAAACTTGTAATACATGGAAGATCTTTATAGTTCCTTTAAAAAATGACGTCATACAATTCAAATCACCAATCATAGAGTAATACACACACTAAATTACCAATGGCAGGCCAGTATTCATTTAAATTGACCAAATGGTAAGCTCCTAACATATTTAAATAAATTGTCCTAGATTTTTTGACGTATATTTGTTAGCATTTTTGGATTTATTGTAAGGGCGTATTGACAGAATATACTTACAGAGCAGCTGCGTTGACAAAACTAGTGTGATGGCTGCTGCCCAAATATAATGCATCTAAAACTTGATATAAAAGCTTAATAATACGTAAGACAACATGAGACAAATTATTTTTTTTATTTTGAAAAACTTTAAATTTTTTGAATATTAGTAACTCTAGAGGCTTTTTAAAGGTTTTTTTAAGCGAAGCTTTTCCTAAAATTAAACTTTTAACGCTTAGCTCTGATAGTTAATTTGAGCATGTTAGAAATGTTCTACCAATTCAAAATTTTGCTAAAGGATTATCACAACAATAGGGCACAATTTAGAATACATAGCAGCTATATAATCATAAAACATTTTTTTTTAGCTTTTTTACATCAAATTTTGCAATATAGTTTTCCGTATCACCTTGATTTTTTATATGATTCCTAAGATTATTTAAAAAAATACTATTTTACAAATTTGTCTGTAAACAAACATGAGATTGTTTTTAGTTTATTTAAGCAACGTTTGTCATGGATATACTTGTTCTCGTTCTATAAAATTATTTTGATAAAAATGATCTTAACAAAAAATTGGAATAGTGATATTATAAGCATTAGAATTAAATGTTTTTATATAATCGTTTTTATGTAATGTTCACTGGGCTTACGCGCCGACGTCTAACCAACATATGCATATGTACAATTCAATAATATCAGAGCTTCTATATAATTTCAAATGTCCGTCATACCGTCTGTGTATTACCTAAGTTTCTCAGCTGCTATTCGAAATAGACAGCTCTAAACATTTTTGGGCAGTTTCCCTATATCAATTAGTATCCAGTATATGATTTACTTGGTTCGTTGGTCTGCCAGTCATACTCCAAAATATAAATATAAAAACATATGTAAAAATTCCCTGATTTTCTATTTTCTATAAATTTATGTTTGAATTATGAACCTTGAACATCTGCCCTTTATATCCCTTTGTTCGTATGTCCATTCAAGAGTTTTTTTCTGCTTTACTATTTATGGATGTTGTCATCCTTGATTTAAATATAACTTCTTAATTCTGTAATACAAAGAAAATCCATTTGTTATCAACTAATCTATCTTAAACCTAGAAAAATAGATATACACACTGATACGACAGTATGAGAGAGATAGATAGATAGATAGAGAGAGAGAGAGAGAGAGATAGATAGAGAGAGAGAGAGATACATAGAGAGATGTAGAGGGAGAAAGAGAGAACATGTATGAAAATATACATTCAATAATATGGTCCTAGGACAAACGCAGGAGTGGAAACTTAACCTAACCTAACCTATTTTAAACCATTTTTTATGTTTTTTTTTTAATTCCTAACCCCTGCGGGGGGCTTATTTGTATATTCATATCTTAACCTAACCTAACCTGCATAGAAAAACGTGATTAAATTAATATTTTACACTCCTGCGTTTGTCCACTCCGACGTTTGGGACTCCTGCGTTTGTCGTGGAACCAATAATATCCTATATATTACTTCCATTATATAGAGTAGAAAGGTTTTTCTTGTCTGAAGCTTAAGATCTTAGTAATTAGATACAGAAACGACTAGGTTTTCTGTTATAGGTAAGCTTCAGATAGGTCCTGTCATTGTTTTAGGCTATTTCATTTTTAGTTTTAAGACTTGGGATGGTTTTAAGCTTATCTCTGCCTTTTCGAAAAAAAATCCCCTAGATGCTAGGGAAGAAGCCTCTAGTATGAAATAAGGAATTAGAAATATTTTTACGCAAATGCTCTACATGAAATTTAAAACTTAAAGATGGATCTGTAAATACACCTAGAAATTTAATTTATGGGCTTTAGACAATCTTTTATAATAAATGGATAGATAATAGCCCTTAAATGCTATGGACGTAGCTACAAGTCTAAATAAAAGTGTTATTATACAATCAAACTAGCGGCTTCGCCCCTATCCTCTAGGGGCTTTGCCCCAAAAGGTTTTATCAAACCAATTTTTCGTATTTAAGATTTAAAAGAAAAATTTTTAAAAAAATTGGAGAGGGGAATTTTAATTTTAGTTTTAAAAAGAAATTTTTTTTTTTTTTTTTGGGGGGGTTTTTTCCATTTTTTGGGGGGTTGGGGGTGTCCCATCCCCCAAACAAATAGTTATAAACTTTCCCGGGCACTATGAAAAGCTACCCGGTAAAGGAGCACCCC
>LS053841.1:8089-19411 GCA_900241095.1 Acartia tonsa | reverse complement strand
CCCCCCCCCCCCCCCCCCCCCCCCCCCCCCCCCCCCCCCCCCCCCCCCCCCCCCCCCCCCCCCCCCGGGCCTTATATGAAGAACGTTTGATAATTGTAGACTTAACGTACATATATAAGTTAACATAGGCAAAATTTCACACTAATTTAGTTGGGATGATTAATACTAGTCCTATTCCTCTATATGTAGATAGAAAGTTATCAATCGCATTGTGTTAGAGACAGATATACCCGGATAGTGAAATTAAAATCGTTTTTGAAGCCCCACTGAAAATAATACCTATACTTTTTACGTGTTCAGGAATTTAAAGAGTTTCCCGCCGAAGATTTAAAAGAATGTTGCTGTGTTAATCAGAGAAACTTAGTTGAGATTCTTAAAGAATATGTTGGGTAAGTTGTTTTTGTTATAATCAGGGATCTTAAAGGATAAGACAATGGACAATAAATTAGTATACATCCTCAATGATTGTAAACAAAATCAACCTTATTCTAGATAAAAAGTATTAGTTTAAAAGTTTGAAGACTTCTGTTTTGAGATAAGAACCCAAGTCCATGTCCTAGTATATTAAAATTGTGCCTAACGGCCTAAAGGGGTAGTTGTACGAAATGCATTTAATCTTGAATTTAGTGAACTGCATGTTTTTTTTCTGTTCAATGGTTTTAACTACTTTTAACGGGCATATATTTGAAATGATTTCAATTTTCTTCCATGTAGTTTTAAAAATATCAAAAATTTTAAATCTTATACTTGCTTTGACAATAACAGCAAGACGATTATTTTAGTGATGTCTAAATGTTGGTTTTTTATTGTAATACAAAATTATATACGTTTGATAGTATACTTCTAACCTGTGCTTGAAATTTTTTTCTGAAATGCACTTATGCAACTATCCCTATTATTGTGAGGATTCCTAAAACCAAGGATTATTTCTAGGCCAAAAAAGGCATTTTGACTCGCTTTTCCCCTATACTAGGCTAAAAGTTTTCCTATTGCAGGGTTTGCAATGAATTAAAACTGATTGCATTTGACTTGGATCCTCAGATGTACAACCAACACAAGTTTGATCCTCCAGACAGATTGTTAAAGTCGGTAGTTGGCCAACTCAAGGCAAAACAAGCAGAAAATGCGCCAACAGGCCCCGTTCCAGCAAAACAGGTTGAAACTGTACCACCATCTAAGCCTGTTGTTCAACAAGTTAGTGGACAGGCAAAGCCGATGAATCCTGCTGGAGGCCCCGTTCAAGCAAAACAGGTTGAAACTGTACCACCACCTAAGCCTGTTGATCAACAAGTTAGTGGACAGGCAAAGCCGACGAATCCTGTTGGAGGAAATAATCCTGTAGTTGCAACTATTGGAGGAAGATTGGACACTTCAGACGATCACATGGACAGTTCTGTACATGATGTAAGTTTGTTTACTTTTTTAACAAGGGTGGCAACATCCATAAGTCGGGAAAGATATTTTGAATAGACAAAAGTATAAAATAACGAAACTTTTCTATTTATTTGTCTTTTGTAGAATGCCCGACCGACTTGGGGACTAAGTAAATGTTTACTAGGTGTTGGTGAGGGGTATTTTAACTATGAAAATAGCAACCGACTAAAAACCTTATAGCATTACGGACGGACTTATGACTGATTGACATACAGACAGAGTAAATTTTAGAGTAGGTTTTACACATTAGTTTCACATTGAACCATTATTTAGATTGAAGTTGAAAATTCTCCAAACACAAGCCTGAAATCAGCGAATACCACAACTAATCAACAAACAGGTAAAAATAGACTTCAAAATGTTTGAATAAATTTAGGTATATGAAAGCTTCAATCAATTAAAACCGAGTAAACAGTTTTATTTTTTAACAGACAAGTTCTAATTTCGCTTCTGTACTTTACTTAGATATTTTTAATTTTTTTAAATATATAAGGGGAGGAGGGGATTTGGTTAACGCAGAATCATTTGATTTCTGTATTTCTAGGTGGTAAAAAGTGGAAGAGAGGGGTAAGCACCAGCCCAAAGAAGCCTCGGGAACTACGGCCCAAGACCAGATATGACATCAACCGAGCTAATCCTGAGATGCCAGAAATAACACTGACCCTGCCTCCTGTTTCCATTGCTGCGCATAGTTTCAATCCTGTAGTAGGTTGGTTGCTTATTCTTTATTTTGTAATTCAAGCATATATTTTTAATCCGAGCAGAGTAAATTCGTATTTTTGTCACAAAAATCTAAAAATTCAGCCGGCCGTCTATCTTGAATAGTAGCCGAGAAATTTTTTAAAAAAGAAAATTTATAGGTTGTAACTATAACATATAAATTCGGATAAAAGCTGTAACTCAAATATAAGATTTGAACATTTATGACAAAGAAGAAAAATTATTAAGTAGGTAGGTAATTCACGCATCTTTATTTTCTGGAACTTACTAATCTATGTATATGCAATATATAATGCGTCACCTGGGCAAGAACACCTGCCGTACGAAACGCCTATTTACTTTCAAACATACTTACAAAATGTGTACTAATTCAAGGTACAAAAATCTCTAGAATTATTGCAAGATGTTTATTTTCAGGTAATCAAATTCAAAACAATGGACAAGTATGCATTCAGATTCCTCCAGGTACATTTACGTTGCCGCGGCCAACTATCAGAATTCATTTTCCAGTATGGCTTCGAAAACGATTATTATCCGCTGAAATAGAACTGGTTCTTTGCCATATTGAACAATTTTCTACGAATATTGAAATAGAAACTAAAAAATTGATACCAGTGTTGTTAGACTGAGCCTTCGACCCCTCGGGGCTATCAAAACTGGTTTTAATCTTATATTTTTTTTATTTTAATATCCGCGAAAAGCTGTCTTTAATACGATGCGATAAATGACTATTATGGCATTTTCATGTTATCTTTTTACGTTGCGGCGGCTATTTGTTGCTAATTTAACCTATCTTTCTTTTTTTGCTCAAATGGATCAACATTCTAAGCAAATTCACGAAAAAAACTGTTTTCTTATTTTAAATTTAGTTTCGGAAAAGTTATGGCAAATTTTTTCAACCTGTTGGCAATTACTTACAATGTGCTTTTTAGGGATGCTTGCGAATGCTCAACCCAACACAACCATAACCTTACCACCTGTACCAGCCCATCAGTTTAACCAATCCCTACAATATCCAACACAACAACAAGTACCAGCTAACTTCCAACAGGTTTGTTATAGAAATCAAATTAAACAAGGATGCATAAGTAGCGAAACATCATGAATTGTAAATGATAGCAATTAACAAGCAAATGTTAAGTGGTCATAAAGAAGGGAGAAAACATAAGAAAGACGTTAAAATCAGAGGTCTAGCTTTAATAGCAGCTGAGAAAATTTAATTTCTCCCATAGTGCTATGGACGGATGCACAGACACATTGAAAGTATAAAGTAGCAAATTAGCAATGGTACTAAAAATCAAATATGATTCTGTTCAAGTCCAAGACAGTTTTTCTATAAGTTTAGAGTATGTCCAACAAAATAAACCAATCTTATGCAATATCATGTTGAAATGTTCCCAATAATCGAAAATAAATAATAATAAAAATAAATCTTGATTTACAATTTTGTAAGTTAATTTTTTTTCTCTTCCCCAGTGACTCATTAAATAACACTTTTTCAGGTTCAGAAACCTGGCATAGTTAAACCTGTACAGCCAATGTCCCAGCAGGCTGGCGCCAACCAAGCAACACTACAAGAACAAGGACAACAACAGTCTGGAAACTCGCAGCAAAAAAAGAAGCAGAAAGACGATTCGGATGATGAATTTATCAAAGGTAAAAAATAAGGGAGGGAAAGGGGGGTTGTAATTTTAAAAGTGAAGCTTTTCTTCAATTATGGACAGTTAGTCCATCATTCATTAACGGTTAGCTCTTTTTGTTAATTTAGACATTTTGAATTGTCCTATCGATTTCATACTTTGCAGGATGATTCCTATAACAGTTAGGTACGATTTACGAGGGAAAGGGGGGGATTACTTGCTCGACAATGCAATTTGAGAGAAATCGTCAATAATTTAGACACTTAAAATCCTTTATTTGTTTCAAGGATTACTGGGAGAGCTGGGAGAAACTATTGCCAGTATAATCCCTCCCACGGTTGACAAGGAGAAAATTGGTGACGTGGCCAACACTGCTCTCGACAACCCTGATCTCTATCAAGGACTTTATAACTTGGTTGGTAAGTATAAACTTATTTCAAGGTTTTAAAAGTTATTCTATTATAAAAAGTTGTAAGGTTTTTTTTGACTGTGGCTTAAGATTTATAAAACTAATGAACTGTTTGAGTTTTGCATTTTAGGGAAGTTTTATATACGTCCCCGGTTAGTTTTTTTCAATTTTATTTTTATTTCAAGTCTTTGGATGGTTTTAGGCTATATTTTATTTTTAAAACTTTCCTAATAAATCCAATATTTTAAAATCCGACCCTCTTCACTTTTACTTCCATTAGGTAGATATTTATTTTTATGTCTTTTTAAAGAAAATGCATCTAGTTTTTGATTCTTCCACCAATTCAACAAAAAAATTCAATGCTTTCTCGTCATTTGTATGGCCCTTGGGACATCCAAAACGTTGGTCTCTGAAAATTACAGGCGTTCGCATTCTGTCATTAGTATGTCATTGTCCATAGCCTCTTGTTTCAGTTTAAAAGGCATCAGTTTTCATAAAAATTAATCTTGTTTTTCTTCAGATACTTGTCAACAGTTGGAATTATCTTTTGCCTCTTTGGAAGACCCCTCTTCTAGAATAAGGTAAGTTTTGTGCAGTTTTTTACAGTTTAACTTCTTTAAATTAGTTTTTTTTAAATATTAGCACTTCTTGGTATAGTACCTAATGGATGTAGAATATACGTGGATATGATGACAGAGGAAAAATTATAGTCATTTTAGGTTGCTATTTTCCCTGCCATTTATTGGTCAGTTCGTTCAACCAGTAGCAGGGGATGGGGTAAAGAGGGTGGAACGGAGGAATCGTTATTTTTGCCAGCTGTGTGTTTCACTTTTTAAAAGATTATGAAAATCGGGTGTAAGATCCAAGTAATAATATATCCATTAATATAGTTTTAAATTAGCCAACCTTAGAAAAATAATTACTGAACTTATTGAGTTCTTCATTTCAGGAAAGCTTAACATAGATCCTGGGATGGTTTAGGCCATTTATTTATAGATTTAAGTCTTAGGATGGTATTAGGCTATTTTTTCGTTTTTACCTTTCTTATTAAAAATACAGAGCCCCTTGATGCTAGGGGTGCAGTCAATAGTGTCATAGAATTCAACTGAACTTGTATGTATTTAATCCTATGACAAAAATGTTTAGAATTATAAATTTCTTTTTTTAATTCACACTATTTTTGTTTTAGTACGCCTATACCCCCAGAGGAGCTGGTGGACGTGGAGACTATAAGCCCACAAAAAATTTCTGAACCAATCAAAGACTCCACTGATATTTTATCAAAAGCAATTGATTCTACCAATGATAAGAATGAGTTACCACCTAAACAAGTTACCGACAAAAATCCTCCAATTGAGAAAAGTAATGTTAACAAAGATAATACTAAGAATGTAAATCAAACTGAAAAGGCGAAGAACTCAGTTTCAGAAAACTCGCCAAATGTTAAGGTATTTTAATTGTAGTTGAATTGATTACTCACTAGTTTCACTTACATATTTAAAATAAAATATAAATTCATTTTTTGTTGCATAAGTTAGTTATGGGCAGAATAGTAATTTATCGCATCGTATTATAGACAGCTTTCCGCGGATTATTGATTTGTGATTTTAATTTTAAAATTCGTGGAATATTGTCTGTCATACTATTATACTAACATTTGTTTTCGGTATGGCTTAGAACTAGTTATAATCCAGCGGATGTTAATCGGTTTCGAAGCCATAATGGAATAGTTATTTCTTGCATCGTATTATAAACAGCTTTCCGCGGATATAGAATGTACAATCATAAGATTAAAACCAATTTTTTTAGCCCCTTCGGCACCTCGGGGCTAAAAAACTTGTTTTAATCTTATGATTGTACATTTTTATATCCGTAGAAAGCTGGGTATAATACATAGTTTTTTCGTATGGATGAGAACCAGTTCTTATCCACCGGATTCGAGTAAATACGAGAAATATTATTATTATATAAATTTTTCTTGCTGTATTTCAATATTTCAATTGTTTATAAAATAGAAACGAATTGTATTATATTCATACTAAATGTCAACATATTCAGGAAAATGAAATTCAAAATAAGAAAACTGCATCAACTGATGGTATGGATGCAAATAAGTCTGTTGAGAAAGAGAAACCTCCTTCCGTAGCAACCAAGAAAGTGACTGAAAGCCCTACTAAGAAGAGGTCAAGAAAGGGAAAGCCTAGATCCAACACTGAAATAATCCTGAAGGAGTTTACCCAAGCCGTTAAAGCAAGGTAGGAGCAAATAATTAAATTTTTTAGAAACGCAGCTATTCTATAAATTGGTTATGTCAGTACCTACAACTCGACAATTATGTAAAATTACTTAACTTTCTTGTTAAGTGACAGCTTTTGATAATTGAAATATCATAATATGATAATATGGTATCAATTTTTAAAGTTATATAATAGAAACATATATCTCGTAGTAAAAATAATCCTATCATTTTACTTGTTTTAACATACATATAGTCCCCATTTCAAGTCCCCTTTAAATAAAAAGTTATTATTATTTTTTTTGTTTATTTTAGTCAAGAAACCAAAACAAGCGAAGAAAGGATTGAACATGACAACGATTACCAGGACACTAATGTTGAAGACAATCACATTGAAAACAATTCTGACAAAGAAAATGAGACAAAAGAGATCCCGGATGCAGCTTTATCTGCCAACAGAATTCAAAATGACACAGAGCCGGCTATAAAGAAAACCCCACCAGTATCTGGCTTACTTGGAAAATTAATAAACATTTCCAAAGCTCAAAAGACACCTGCGGCTGATACCGAAAAAAACAAGGCTGACCTCAGTACATTCCAAAGACGTATAGGATCCTTGGTACGACTTCAAACTGTAAATATATCAGAAGATAAGAATAATGAAAATACTGCAGATGCTGCCAACAAAGCTAAAACAAAAGACACGACAAGGACGAAGGTTAAAAAGCAAATAAGACCAAGATCACTGGACGGAACTGCGGATGAAAATCAAAGCACAATCATATCAAGACAACGATTAAGCAGCAGTTCTGATAATGAAAGAAATACTGAAAGAAAGGATAGGATGAAAACTAACATGAACTCAATGCAAGCTTCTGAAACTGGGAAATTATCAGAAAATGTATTAAAGGGTAGTAAGGCTGGCATGACATTACCTGTGAGTGGACCTATTGGAAGTATAACTGTAGAAAAGCTACGCAGCGAAAGCAGCTCCCAGTCGGATTCAGGAATTTTGATCTAAAAAACCTTCATTTCAAGAGATCTGTCTGTCCTTCTGGGATAATAACATGATATTCCTTGTAACTATCATTCTAAAAATTAGCTAGATTTTTTGTTTGACTTGAAATCTTGCTAATCACTAAACATAATTTCTTTATAATTTATATATTTATAAAGATTTACTTGTAAATAAGTTCCTTGGGTGGTTTTAGGTTTTTTTTACAATCCCCTGCCTACCACTTCAAAATATCAGACTTTCAACCAGTTATTTTTAGACCTTGGTCCTAACTGTGCATTGCATAAATATTGATTGCTTCAAAGGCAGGATTTCAGTGAAGATAAATATTTATTTAAGTACTATTGGCGTGTTTTAGTTTAAAATTGAATGAGTCAACCCAGGGAGGGAGGGAACATTGGGCCGTTTATTACTCTCGTCCCTTAAGTTTAATATTTGTTGACTTAATAACTTTGACGACTTCCATTGACTTATGATTGGTTGGTTTATTAAGTTTAGTGTCTAAACGTTTCAATCACCAATTGTAATTAACAGTAGGAGTACTTTTGGGTATTATTATTGAAAATATACATCAATTTATCGGCCATTGTCTTATCCCTTTAGATCCCTGGAATCAACCCCACAAATCAAGTTTTAAGATCAAGATAAATTTGCAGATAATAACAGTAAATCATCAGTTTCAACCAACACCAGCGGTAACACAAGCAACCCTGTTATGGGTGGACAAACAGCTCATCATACTTCTGTACAATCAGCTGATCATGTTACTGTACAACCAGCTAATCAGGCTAGGGGTGCAACGCAGGGCCAGCAGAAAAGAAAGAGAAAAACATGTGGGAGGTGTGAGGGCTGTAAATCTATATGTGGAAAATGCAAGGTAAACTTATTATAAGGATTTTACCGAAAGGGAGAGGACAATGAGAAATAAATTGATCCACATCCCAATAATATTTTAAAGAAAGAAAGATGCTTTGTCAATTGTCCTAATCGTGTATTTTGACGTCAAAACAAAGACGACTATATGCAAAAATTTGGAGCTTTTTTAAAAATTAGTAATGAACAATATAATAGCATTTGCTGTTATTTTTATACAATCCTTATGTAAAAGAAGCAGGAAATCTGTCTGTTTGTATCAAAGGACCTCCCTAACCACTGAATCTACAGTGTAGCTTTTCATAGGTCATCTGCAGGATAAAATGTTTTTAAAAATACAAAGGAATTATTTTTTTATAAACAAGGATGCCAACATCCATAAAAGCGAACCTCTAAAACGGTAGGACAAACGAACATTAACATTTGTAGGTTGTCAAAACTGAATAATCAGAATAGGTATAAAGTATAAAAGTCAAAACAAAATTCTAAGTAAATTTGATGAAATACTGCTTAAATATAGGATAATTTGAAGGACATACTTATATTTCTAGGACTTAAATATAGAAATGCTTCGCCTATAACATTACACTTTGTTGTCCTAAGAATCAGTATTCCAGAAATCAGTTTAATCGAATAATTTTATCACAAAAAAATTTGCTGTTAAAAAAGTTAAAAATCAGCATGCTTAAAATGGACGTACGGACATTCTGGTAACGATTATAGAGTTAATACGTTTTCTAAATCATACCTAACTACTGCAGGAATCACCATGCAAAGTTTGAAATCGATAGGACAATTCTAACATGCCTTAATCAACGAATCACGAGATTGTTTAGTCCTTTGACACTGTACAGTGTACATAATTATTATCTGATTGATCTGTCCTTAATTTTTATTCAAATTCAATTTTATTGTTTGTATATGAATATTTAATACCTCTATTATAATACTGTTATTATTATTATTTGTTATGTGTGTGTTAAAATAAATATCTAATCTAAAAAAAAGAGCTAACTGTTACGGACGGACGGACCTACCCTAATTATAAAAAGCTTCGCTTTTAATAAGTTCAATTACTTGCAAACATTATTGTAACTTGTATCATTTTAGGTTTGTGTACACAACCCTAAATTTGGCGGCAACTGGGAGAAGTTTAAGAAAAAGGCATGTGTGGGCCGTGTTTGTCTCAACCCCCGGCCTGTTGTCATTGAACTAGTTGAAGTAGAACAGCCAGAAGAGTCAGTTAAAGAAGAGGTTATTCTTGACACAGTGGTTGAGAAAGTATCTATTGGAAATGAACAATTTTCCCCATCTAAAATTCCAATTGTGATTGCTACATATCCATCGCAAGTGCATCATACACCAAGTGTCAGCAGCCAAAATGTCAGCATTAGCAGCTATCACTTCAAACAGCCGCTGCCGCTGGATCAGCTGCGTGATATGGTTTGCAGCAGTGATAATAATACACCTGGCGGTAGCAAATCATCAGCCATCAAGCAGCCTGTTTTAACCAGCACACCTATTTCTATGTCAGCAATTGGTATTTCAAGACTGCAACGAGCAATATCAACAGCAATTTCAAGTAGTTTAAATGCTTCGCAGACAACACTGGCCAAATCGTTGACAACAACTGCCGCGGCTACTCATGTTAGAAATCTCATGTTCTCTCCACCTGACAAGGTAGTTTTAGTAGCGAAGCTACTCTATAACTACTCTGTCTGTAATACATATTTTAGGGGGGAAACCTTATTTTCTCGGCTGCTATTCGAGATAAACGGCTAAAATTTTAACCTTTGTTTTTCTTAACGCAGCTTCAGCAATCTGTTTAATAATGGTAAACTGTAATTTAAAAAAATTATAATTTGCATAAATAAGACGATAACTTAACTCATTTGGTCATTATAAATAGCTTGTTTTGAAAGCAGTAACATATTCGAGATCTCCTATATATACATAGACAAATAAAAGAAATAAGCGCCATCCTGATATGTAGGTTTTGTGTGTGTCTTATTTACTGATAGGCTTTTGGGGTCTTTGTAAAGGCTTAGTGACTTAATAGTAAGTACATTATCGATTTATTGTTTGTTTGACTTTCTCGATGCCTTTAATAGTCAGTTGATGGTAATCTAAAACAAGGGAGCATTACTAATTAGCTTTGGGATATATTTTTAAATGGAGATTATATTTTCATGCTTATAGAGTAGCTGCGCTATTTATAATAAATCTTTAATTCAGGTGCCCAAAGTAGAAGAATTGGATAATTCAGAGGTGGACAATTCTGTGTTGAGCAATTTATCTGAGGGATCTAAAAGTTGGGCGGTCATTCATGCCACGGATGATACGGATCTCAAGGATGAGGTTAAAGGTGAGATACAGAGATAGGTCAAAGATGCTGAATTATGGGATAAGACAATGCATGATAAATTGATATTGACCCCCAAATTATGATTTAAATATTGGTGTAAAAGTTTATGTAAACCCACTAATATTTATTAGTCCCCAAAGTTTTTAGATTAACGAATGAAAGAAGTTCTTTTGGGGGCGTCGTGGCTCAATGTGCCACTGAGCCACGGTGATGAGAGTTCGAGTAGTGTCTCAATTTACTCCATAACGGTTGAGGTCCAAACACTAAGAAGCTATTGCTAATCAATCAATCAATCAAAAAGAAGTACAAATTATAGATATCCTTGTTGATAAAATTGCTTTGAAGTATTTTAATTTATTTTAGATGAAGTTGAAGTAGTAAATATTGAAGATAAAGAAGAAAGTATAGTTGAAGAAGTTAAGAAAGCTGTGCCCACAACTCAACAAGAAAAAACTCTGCTGAAAATTTCTTATTCTCCAACTAAAGGGTAAGTGAAATTTTTTTCTACTAAACAAAAAGTGCAGACTAGACTATAAAAGTTGGAAAGATTTTTAATCAATATAATAGATTTGAAATCTGCATAAAATTTTAAGGATTTTTTATAAAATTCGTTTTTTATATAATTCTTTA
>LS053836.1:1591-12807 GCA_900241095.1 Acartia tonsa | reverse complement strand
CCCCCCCCCCCCCCCCCCCCCCCCCCCCCCCCCCCCCCCCCCCCCCCCCCCCCCCCCCCCCCCCCCGCCCCCCCCTCTGCGCCACTGTTTGCTTTGATGGATGCTACCAAAAATTTTGTAACCTTTTAACTTATACCTTCTTTATATTATTTAAGCAGATTAACCACTGTATGACTTAATATGTCCATCTGTCTGTCTGTCTGTCTGACTTTCTTGATTTAAAATATTTCATTTTGTTTGATGTATAAATCTATAATACAAAGTAGAACGGTGTCTGTACGTAAATGAACCTTAAGATCTTAATAACCGCTGAACTGATTGGGTTATATTTCTCAAGGGGGGAGGGGGGGGGGAGAGACTCCTCACTGTTATGGCAGATTTAAAAAGAAGGCTCAACTGCAGTTCACGGTAAAATGTTCCTGGTAACGAATATCTTCAAAAATCTATGAATTTAAAAGGCTGCAAGCTACCATGCGGTTGAACTAACAAATCATGCACGCAAATAGTTTTAAGTGGCATAAGAAGGCCTACAAATAATCTGGAATTGCCAATGATACACATGGAAAGCTTCACTAAAGAAAAAAAAGCATTAAAAGTCTTTTATGCGCATTTATGTGCACTGCGAGATAATTGTACATTATTGTTTAATAACATTTCTAGATTGTATATAGGCATTTTTTGTTGGTTGAAATTTTATGCAAGCATAATCTGTACGTTCCACCGTTTCGCCGTTAGAAGCCTTATATATTTTTATTCCCAGGAACATTTTAACGTGAACTGCAGTTGACCCATAAAGAAAGATTAAAAATACATAAATATGTATGTATTTATAATCTCCCTCGCGTATGTAGGTTAATTACAGGATCTCAATATGATGAATATACAGTTATATAGACAGGGTATTACAAACTAAATCCTGATGGTTTATCATCACTTTGAGATCTGAAGGGATAAGACTATGGCCAATACATTTATGTACATCCCCAATGACACAATGACAATACAGAAAATTTCCCTTTTGTAGATTAAAATTAGTGGTTGAAACGTTTTAACCAATCAAAATGTATTAAAGTCCCCAGAGTTGTTAAGCCAACGAAAAAGAAAACGCTATTATAAAGCATTGGTAACTAGTGTAATAAACAGCCCATTGTCCTATCTCTCTCTGATCATCAGTGCTAGGTTAAGAATGAAAGAGAAAAGCATTCAGCGATTTTAATTGGTAAAAAGTCCAAAAGAATCCATGAATTAAAATGAAACAGTTTCGTTGATTTACATAATTCGTAAACATTAAGTGCCTTTTTATGGATTTCACCGTGTAAACCTTACTGGAAAGGGTTATTTTTAATTTCTTATAATATTCTAAATTTTGATATTACTCAGAGAGTGAGGGGATAGAAATATTGGAATTTAAATTATACTAGTACTCAAAGTTTATAACATTCTCTCATACATAGAAGGGATAATTTTGTTTATCATTGTCGGCGAAAAACATCAATTTTTTTATCCCTTATTTGAGTTTTTTTAACCTGCACAATATTTGTATTTTTATCCACTCTCGCACACACAATATGAGACTTAAAACGAGATTGAAATTATTGGCTCTTTTGTGTACCAGGTCCCCAGTATTGGAATATTGGACTTTTTATTTACATGAAAACACACACACACACACACACACACACTCACAAACACACACAAAACCATCAAACACTTTAATAATCTAAACACATAAATATAAATATGAAAACAGATTTAATTCAGTTGACACAAAAAAAAGAATAAAATTGGAAAAATCACGAATTATAAAAAATAAGTATTTATGTCTTTTATAGCATGACTGCCAAACCGACGCATCAAGTGAATTGTAGAATTGATGCTCATTGGAATAGGAACTCTTTACCGATAATTTCAGCCCTCTAAAAAAGAAGCTAAGAAAATCCTATTTTGGACGGACTGACGGACAGACAAAGTGAACTATAGCGAAGCTTCGCCACAAAAAAGTTGTTATGTAAAAAAAAATTTTTTAGAATTGTTAGGAAAATGAGGGAAAAAAGGTGTAGCATACCAATATGGCCCAAACATGCATCTTTTTTCTTCAAAAAATTGCACTTTTTGCGGCTTTTTGCAAAAATGAAAAATTGATAATTACTTATTAAGAAATACAATTAAGAAAAAACGCAAATAACTGGTAATTGTGATTATAATACAAAGTAGAACAATGTCTGTTCGTCTGTCTGTCTGAAACCTAAGATATCAGTAACCACGGATCCGATTGGGCTCCACTCTTCAGGAAATACTAGTCCTGTGATGGTTTTACGCTATTTTTAAAAACTTCTAAATTTCTTTTTCTGTTTAGGTGTTCTGCCATGATGAAAATTGATACTTTGAAAACAGTTACAGGGACGTAACAATCCAAAACTAGTGACAAACTGTGACAAATAAATAAATAGAATAGTGATAAATAGTTACAGCAAAAATCATATTTGTGTCTACGACTAGTTATCACCTAACCATCAACCCTGGTGTCGTTAAGCGGAAAGCACAACACCTCGTCAGGCTCCATGGCGCTCATGGACGGCGAGAACCGGATAACGCTGAACGTCGGCGGTGTCCGGTTCGAGACCTACAAGCAGACGCTGAAAAAGATTCCGGCAACCCGGCTGTCCCGGCTGACAGAGGCGCTGGCCAACTATGATCCAATTCTAAATGAATATTTTTTCGACCGTCATCCCGGCGTCTTTGCTCAGATTTTAAATTATTACAGGTAAGACTATACTAAATTATAAAAAGTAGTAAGCTTTTTTGTCTCTGAACCGATGTGATTCTCCGTTCGGTGAAGCTTCTTATAGGTCCGGCGATGTTTTTAGGCTATTCTATTTTTATAAAAAAAAGTCTGAATATGGTTTTACGCTATTTTTCTGTCCTTCCATATCCCTTCAAATTTAGAGCTCATAGATGCTAGGGGCGCAACCGCAAAGTTCATTTATAAAGCGGTTGGTTGGAAGTCTATTCATACTAAAGATGTTATTTCTTAAAAGATGCATACTTCGAAAGGTAATAATCATAAATCGGGTAAAAGGTTTAACATACTTGTATGTAGTGGGACAATTGTAGTGTAATAATAGTTATTTCTCGCATCGTATTATAAACAGCTTTCCGCGGATATAGAATGTACAATTATAAGATTAAAACCAGTTTTTTAGCCCCGAGGTGCCGAAGAAATATATCCACCGGATTCGAATGAATACGAGAAAATAAACTTTATATTTTTTTTTCGTGCTTGTTTTGGTTAGGTCAAGTAGGGGTTTATACAGATATAGTATTGCGTGTGATATGACCCATCTAGGGTAAAACCTAACCTATTCATTTAGGATTTTTAGAAGTCGGTACATTAGTAGCATAATCTAACCTAATTATGATAAAGTTTAAAAGCATTTATTCATTTTTTGCTTCTAATTATTTTAATCTAATTAGGGCAGGATAAAATATATGCCCTATTAAACTTAAACAGGCCAATTAATTTAATGTTTGGACCAATTTTACAATATTTATCAAACCATATGATACCAGATTTAGACATAGAGAGAGAGAGAGGGGACAGTGGGCAAGTTATTACAATATTCTCTAAAGTTTTTTGATAACGTTTTCAACTTAGTAAAAAAAAAGAATTTTTTTCTTAAATTAGGTTTTCATCTTTCAAAAATTAATATAATCGCTCATTTTTTTATCATTTATTATTTAAGTTTGCACAAAATCTTGCATTAAGATCATGTAAAATAAATTAATAAAGAAGGTATGTTCACTTTAATTTTAAGTTATTCCCAGTAACTGAGATATCATTAAGAAGCTCTTTATAGTTCCTTTTGGCTTAATAAATACAAATGACCCATGATATTCCTATACACAGACTAAAATACCAATGACAGTCCAGTATACATTTTAACTGACCAATGATAGGCAAGTAGTGCGTCATTTTTTACAGGACCTATAAAAAGATAAAATTATTAAGCATTATTGATAAGGATTGATATTTAAAAGAAGAACTGTAAACGGCAAAAACCTACATTATAGTGTAGATTTGCTCTTAACCAGGGATTTAAAGGGATAAGACAATGGCCGATAAATTGATGTACATCTCAAATGAAGATACACAAAATTACCCTGTATGTACATTAAAAATAGTTGTTGCAACGTTTTAACACTCAACTTAATGAAACCAATTAAGAATCACTCAAGTTCCCAAAGTTGTTTGGCCAATGAATAATGAGCTAGTATAATAAACTGCTCATTGTTCCCTCTCTCTCTGGCTCTTAACACTTATAGATAACGTTATCATCTATTGCTCATTCTACTATAATAAATAAATAAAGAGCAATCTAGGAAGAAAAGTAATAATGTTATAGAGATATGGTAATAGGGCAGCTTGTAATATATTTATTCTCTTAAAAACCAAATCTTTAAGGATTGAATCAAAATAATATCTTTTTAATTTGAACATTTCATTTGAACATATAGCGAGTATAATAATATTATTGAAAATGATTTCTGCTGGTTATACTTTTCCCATATATCAAAAGTATTACTTTTTAAAAGTGCTCATTTGGTCAAGAAAAAATGGGATTATACGACAACCTTAATAAAAATATTCTATGCAACAAAATATGAACAATTTTAAACATTTTATATAAAACATTAAAGAAGGCATGAATATATTCATCTACTCAACTGTATAAAGATGGAATATTTGTATCTATTGAGCCATGATTATACTTTGTGCTTATGTATTATGGAGTGAGGGAGGGGACAATGGGCTATAAATTGCACTAGTACTCAAATTTTAAGAACAACGTTTTTCTTATTTGTTGGCTTAACAAATTTGAGAAATTTTAATAAGTGTGTAAACGGTTCAACCACTAATTGTAATCTACAGAAGGGTAAATTTGTGTATTATTTTTGGAGATACATCAATTTTTCGGCCATTGTCTCATCCATGCATGATTATACATTTGTGCTTATGGATTTTTCTTCCCTACTATCTAAATAGAATAATTGCTTCATAAAGAGCGAGATACACATTTTTATATTTAAGTCAGAGGAAAATAAATCAAATTATTTTTAACCAAATAAATAGGTACTAAATTATTTTGCGGATTTTTATTTTATGAAGCTATATATTCTCTAGATTTACATGGATTTCTTCTAAGTTCTCTCGGCTGCTATTTAAGATGGAATGTTGATTATTTTGTGAGGATAACCCTTACAAAAGAGCATGCAATAAATAATTTACTTTTCTCGTCAGTCTCTTGATGAGGCTAAAAAAGGTCTCTTTGTGTTTAGAAATGTTTCATGATAATATATACTGTTAAATAATCACATATTCTCGCTCTTTTTTATGATCACTAAATATCTGCTCCATTTATCTGCTTGTCTGTTAGTCTTCCAATGATGGCAATTTCTTAATTTATGTCTGTAATCTCTTTATACTTTATCTCTGTCTATATGTACGTAGGATAATCTTATGCTGTATGTCATTTACAGTAGAAAATAAATTATTTTACCATATAAGAGCCGGTATATCCAATACAGGATAGATTGGGGTTATCATGTAAAAAAAGAAGAAGAAAATATAATACAGTAAAAAACTTAAAATAATGAAGAAAAAAAAGTTCTGTTTTGTCATTTGTTTCTTTTTAACTTTTTTGTTATTTTAATATCTACATTAAACTGTAATGATATATCATTCAAATAACAACTTTTATAATCTTAATATAACGAAGCACTTATTAACCCCCAAGAAAAAAATAATTTTCACCAGTCTACCCTTTACAGATTAACGCAGACAAACAACCGATTATTGCTGACAATCCCATGGTATTCTCATCCCAACATATTATATATACTTTCTACTTATTCATTTATAATATCAACAAGGATGACAACATCAAAAAGAAGCGAAGAAGATGGGATTGATTATCCCTGGGATTGATTTATTATCTTCCGAACAAGTGAAAAGACCCTTTCCCTAAATTAGTAATGAATTGGTCGTAGAAATCCTCCTTATAAACGTTCAACGGTACTAAATAGTTATAGGGTAGAAGCTCATTGGTCAAATAAATCTTCACCATAATTGTCATAAATGGAAACATTCCCCACATATTATTAGAGATAGACAACAAATCTATAGTATAGATGTTTATCCAGACAACTACCTGGATCCCCTTGTAAAGGACCTTTTTCATCTTCTAGCAAATTGCTTTCTGCTTCTTGCGACTTGGCTGTGTTAATATTTCCGATGCTATTCGTTGATTTTCAAAGACCGACTTAAAAGTCGGCATAGGGTCTATGGGAAGGGAAAATACAGTTATTTAACCCCTTTCCCCTCTAGTGTTTTACTCTAATAGATAGATGAATATATAATGAGTTATAGCAACGTTGCATTTGCACTAATATAAATCATAGCAGATATAATAATCTTGTTTAATATCTGCAGTCCTAGCGCAAAGTAAGCCGCATCTGCTAATTTTGTAAGGTGTTAGGTTAGAGTTTGAATTGAAATAGTGTCATACTAAAGACGTTAAACCAGAATAGTTCCACATTAATTGTAAAAAAACATTTATAAACGTTCTAATGAAAATGGGTATAATACAATATATTTTAAATATGTTATTTTGTCACAAACCTAATTATAGAGAAGTAACATATTTAATAAAAGTATAGTATATAAGATAGCTTTATGGAAGTAAAACTTCTTATATGAAAATATTTACTAAAAGAAATTATTACACATACTTAATTCATTACTATATGAATAAAAACTATTCTAATAAAAAAGTTTTTCTTGCCGACCCCTCTTTTAGACATGCACAGTACTTCTAAAAAGCTATATGTGTTTTTGTAACCCGCATTTTTACGCAATTACAAACGAGTCGAGAGGTTTAACATGTAAGTGTAACCGTTTACGGGATCTTACTGGACCTATATACACAAATACACACTATTTACTGCAGAAAAAAGGATTATATCAGGGAATGTAAAGGAATTAGACAATGGCTGATAAATTAATGTATATCCCCAATGAGGTAAACCAAAATTACCCCTACTGTAGATTACAATTAGGGATTGAAACGTTTGAACACAACTTATTAAACCAACCAATCAAAATCAATAAAAGTTGATGACCCAACGAATTAAAAAACGTTATTTAAAACTTTGAGGACTAGGGTAATAAACAGCCCATTGTCCCCTCCTTCCCTGTAAAGCAATGATGCAAAGATATATAACCTTGCATGTAAAATTATCCCTTATAGATTATTGTAATTGTTATCCAATATTTTATACAGTTATACTTTATATGTAGATAGAGATAAGACAATGGCCGATAAATTAAGGTACATCAACAATGATTTTATACAGTTATACTTTATGTGCAGATAGGGATAAGACAATGGCCGATAAATTGAAGTACATACCCAATGATGATACACAAAGTTACTCCTTCTGTAGATTTGAATTAGTTATTGAAATGTTTGGACAACCATCTTATTTAACCAAACAATAAAAATTCACTAGTTAAGTCCCCAAAGTTGTTAAAGTTTGGGGACTAGTGTAATAAACCCTCTCTCTGATGATTTCACAAATCCCCCTTAGATTAAAACTAAAAATTACGTGTAAAATTTGGACATTGGTAGTTTGTACCATTCCATCAATATTTGGCGAATTTCACCAAGTTTTGAAGACAACGAATGCGAGAATGTGTAAATCCTTAAATTATTATGCAATCTTTATTTCTGTGCATAACTTCTTAAAACTGTCTTTCCAGGATATGTATATTTCCAGGGATCTAAAGGGATAAGACAATGGCAGATAAACTTGCGTAAATCCCCAAGAATATACAAAATTACCCCTGCTGCAGATTAAAATTAGTGGTTTAAAAATTTGGACACTTAATTTAATGAACCAACCAATCAAAATTCAATAATAGTACCAAAAGTTGTTGAACCAATGAATAAGATAACATTTTATAAAACTTTGGGGACTAGTATAATAAACAGCCCATTGTCCTCTACCTTCCTGGTATATTTTATTCTGCTTAAACCCACCCAGCATTCAATTCTGTGTAGATTGTCAAATTCAAGGTGGGCCTCAATTTCCGCTAAATCAAAAGTGATAATTACTATATGACGCATCATTAAAATACTTGTTGGGGTCAAAACGTGCAAGTATATCATATCAACTAGCGGCTGTGTCTCTAGCAACTAGGGACATTTCTAATTTATTAACAAAGTATGTAAAACCCTACCTGGTACCTACACAAAGCTTCATGAAAATGGAGAACTCAAATTGTCCATTGATAAGTAAGATCTTTCTACTTAATAAAAAAACGATGCAATTAAGAAACTTTTACTACTATTTATTATGCTTTTTGGTTATACCTACTCTTGAATTCTATCTTAATGATCAATCTGAAACAAGTCAGAACTGTAATATCAGAATAAAGATTTATAAAAGTATCAATATTGTAAATAAATTAGTTGAAAAACTGCTTAAATGTAGAAAAATGTGTGAGGATATATTTATATTTTTAGGACTTGATTATAGAGATGCTTCGCTTATAACATTGTACCATGTGGTAATACGAATCAGTATTCCAAATATCAGAATATAGAAATTTGTTGTTAAAAAGTAAAAAGATCACCATGTTTTAAGTGGACGTACGGACATTATGATAACGATCATAGAGTTGCGACGACTACTATATCGTACAAAACTGTTATAGGAATCTTCATGCAAAGTTTGAAATCGTTGGAACTAATCTAAGATGCCTAAATCAACGAAAAAAGCAAACTGTTCGCTTATAAAAATTGAATTTAGCGATTTTATACAACTGATTTTTCTGCAGAAGAGATGTCACTCTGAAATTGAATGACAATTTCAGAGAAAGGAATAAATTTGGTAAGAAATATCACCTTTCTAGGCATCCGGAATAAAATTATATTTCACCAATAGATTTAAAACCTCTAGATAGTTATTTTTTTAATATTCATAATCCAAAACTATAAGGTAGTAAGACTTTATTTTGTAAACGGCTGAACCGAAAGCTAAAAAATTAACAATGGTCAAAATTAGAAAGAAATGTACAAGCATGATAAGATTTCTGTAAATAAAATTCGCTGTCTCTTCGTCCCTGCAAAGTTGAATATAACAGAAGCTTATGATTATTATTGCTCCAATGTATAAAGACTTACTTGTTATTTATTGATTTAAGCATAAATGATAAACATAATACAACTATGATCATAGAAAAATAATATAGAATATCACTCTAAATATTTTTCTCTAGTGTATAAAGACTTACTTGTTGTTTATTGATCTTATCATAAATGATAACCATAATACAACTATGGTCATAGAAAAATAATATAGAATACCACTCTAAATATATATCTCTAATGTATAAAGACTTACTTGTTGTTTATTGATCTAAGTTTAAATGATAAACATAATACAACTATGCTCATAGAAAAATAGTATAGAATATCACTCTAAATTTACATCTCTAACGTATAAAGACTTACTTGTTATTTATTGATCTAAGTATAAATGATAAACATAATACAACTATGATCATAGAAAAATAATATAGAATATCACTCTGAATATATTTCTCTAATGTATAAAGACTTACTTATTGTTATTAATCTAAGCATAAATGATAAACATAATACAACTATGGTCATAGAAAAATAACATAAAATATCACTCTAAATATATATCTCTAATGTATAAATACTTACTTGTTATTTATTGATCTAAGTATAAATGATAAACATAATACAACTATGATCATAGAAAAATAACATAGACTATTACTCTAAATATATATCTCTAATGTATAAAGACTTACTTGTTGTTTATTGATCTAAAATAAATGATAAACATAATACAACTATGATCATAGAAAAATAATATAGAATATCACTCTAAATATATTTCTCTAATGTATAAAGATATACTTGTTGTTTATTAATCTAAGCATAAATGATAAACATAATACAACTATGCTCATTCATATTCTCCCTTTTGCTTTAATCATTCTTTTCTTTTTTAAAATTTATGTACAAATTTATAGTTTGCTAACTCTCCTAGAAGCCTCTAGGTCCCCTGTTGAAAGGGGTATTCAAATCCCCCCCCCCCTATTTGAATTATTTTTTTAATGAAAAAAAGTAAAACAAAATTTTGGGAATGGGGGGTTATCATATTTTCATTTTTAATTTGGAGGTTAAATATACCCTTCCTCAAAATAGTGAAAACCTTCACTGGACCTACAAGAAGCTTCACTGTAAAAAAGAAATATATTGGTTAAGTGCAGCGGTTAGCAAGATCCTGTACTACATACCAAAAAGCTTACTACTTAATATGATATTATATATCTAAACACAAGTTATTTTTTTAAAAACATTTTATTAATGGAAGACGATTGTTTCAACTTGATATAATAGGATTGTTATCTGAAGTTGTATACATATCATATAGATTTGTGTTTTAAGAATTTTTTATCCAATAAATGATTAAGGCTGAATTCTATGCAAAAATGTTCTATGGAGCTTCGCCCAACGACCACTACTTGCTTGATTGTGTTTATTCTGATTACCCAGGGTCCATTACACATTACCACCTTCAGATAACATATACAAATAAATACTTTTTCACGCTTGGCCTCGTTTTTATCAGGGATCTAAAAGGGGTAAGACAATGACCGATAAATTGATGTACATCCCAAATGATGATACACATAATTACCCATCTGTAGATTACAACTAGTTGTTCAAACGTTTGGACACTCAACTTAATAACAAACCAATCAAGTTGTTAAGCCAACACATAATAAAATGTTATTATAAAACTTTGGGGACTAGTGTAAAAAAACAGCCTATTGTCCCCTCTCTCTTTTGATTTTATGGGATGTGTATTTATTTATTGCATTTGCATAAATGTTCTATATATTTTATTTTTGTTAATTATCATAGCTTTTGCTATATTTATAAAATAAAACACTATCATGTGGCAGACAGTTACAAATGAAAATATAAATCATCGAAGTAGTCCTATTTTTTTAGGTGATCAGAGCTGGATCTTTAAATCGTTTTTATGGTGCGCTGAATCGGGGCGATTCAGAGGTGAACCGTAGGTGCGCTGGTGGTGAGCCACAGCGCACC
>LS053831.1:4397-19354 GCA_900241095.1 Acartia tonsa | reverse complement strand
ATAATGGAAAAAATAGATAAAAAGTAAATAGTTATGAGGTACATTTTTTCGTCATATCTAATTAATTACATTTGAATAAAATGTTATTTATATACCTTTATTCAATTTGTTAAACAAAATTAAGCATAAAAAGAAACGAACATTAATTCTAAAATGATATTCATTTAATATAAAAACGTAAAAAGCTGAATCATTAAGTTAAATGTAAATTACTTTTAAGTAAAAACAATTTATCAGAAATTTTTATTAAAAGCGAAGCTTTTCTATTATTAGGATCGGTCCGTAACGGATAACCTTTTTCGTTAATTTAGGAATGTTAGAATTGTCCCATCGATTTCAAACTTTGCATGGTTATTACTTTAGTAGTTAGGTACGATTCAGAAAGCAATAATTACCAAAATGTTTGAACGTCCATTTTAAACATGTTAATATTTTTACTTTTTTAACAACAAATCTAATAATCCGATTGATCTGATTTTTGGTATATTGATTCATGGGACAACAAAGTATAATGTTATAAGCTAAGCAACTCTATAATCAAGTCCCAAAAATGTAAGTATGTCTTTGTCCATAAACATTATCCTGTATCAAGCAGTTTTTCAACAAATTTACTTGCAATTTTGCTTCGACTCTTATACATTTATATTCTGATTATTCCGTTCTGACATAATACAAGTGTTAATGTCCCTTTGTCCTACCGTTTCAGTGCTTCGCTTTTATGGATGTTGTCATCCTTGTATTAATTTATTATAAATCAATATTGGACAATTAATTGTTTGCTATTAATGAGCAAAGCTACAAGTGTAAGTTTATTTGTTGTCACAAATATAATTTTTAATAATTTGGTTAGGTTTTAAAAACAAATTCAAAGCTCTACTTTAGAAAATTATGAACATTAGAAAATCCCTAAAAAAAAAATTAAGACATGTTAAACTTATATTATAGAATAGATTCTCATCGTCCAAAGGAATCTTTTTATACCTAGCCAATGAGAAAAATTTTAAACATTTAAAAACATTTTAATTACAGACTTGATAATATTATAAAAGTAAAAAAATAAAGGGAAAAGGGTCGTAAATATTAACACAGCCAAGTCACTACAAAAAGGCAGAAAGCAATTTGCTAGCAGACGAAAAAAGTCCCCAACACTTGATCTTGGTTATACTCTATATTGTCTCGGTTATACCTCTATACTTATTAAAATATATTCGTTACTAACATATAAAAGTGACTATTTATTTTGATATTTGCTACATTATACAAACTTTAGCAATGTTTATTTTTAATGAGTCTGCTGTATGGTATAAATTAATGGGAGTATTTTAATTGCTCACTTCTCAGAAACTAATTACCATCATAAAAAGCCAGAAAATCTACATTTACAGTTTTCTTCTCTCCCACAAACTAACATTAAGGAATATTTAGCAAACGTTAAGGGATATGGAAATAGACGATAAATTATATTTCTCTTAATTCTTATTTTTAAAAATAAATGTATAAGTATAGATGTAAAACTCCGACAACTACCTGGTTCCAGTTTTTCGTCTGCTATTAAATTGCTTTTTGCTCTTTTATAGCGAATTGGCTGTGTTTATCATACCGACGCTAATGGGTGATATTCAAAGACCAATTGAAAGTCGGCACAGGGTTTCTACAGTTATATACAGTTATTTAACCCCAACCTTTCTATACTTTCATTTCATTTTTGAAATGTATCTCATAATGCTTACTATTATTTAATGTCTAAAGTAGCCTAACTCCTGATTAGGACCTAAATAAAGATTCCCTTATATTGCTTATAATTATGTATTGCTGTCTTATTGTTTTGCCAGTTTACTGGAATTCTAACTTTTAACAACCAAAGTAAAAGTTTATATTTCGTATTAAATGAGGTTTCTTAGACAAAGTTAATAATTAAACAACAATCTTTTAATTTTATTATCTTTATTCAAATATATACAAGAAATAAAATTTGTTACGTAATAAGTATATACCTACATTATATATAAGGTGTGCATTTAGCAAATGATATACCTGTGGTTTTGCCTTTTACCCTTTTTATAAGAAGTAACATTTGCTTGAATTAATTATTTATATAAAATCATTAGTTTGGGTTAAAAATTATACAAAATTGCTTCATACTTAAAAGTATAGAAATATGACTTTGATGATAACATTTATAAAAGTGGTGCTTAAAAAATGCCTCCCTTCATACGGGATTCCTCTCACACGAGATTTCTCCAACGGTAATCTTTCAACTATCAAAAGCAAAGCTTTTCTATTATTAGGGTCGATCCGTCCGTCCAATTGTTCAGATTTTTAGTATACTGATTCCTGGGACAAGCAACTCTATAATCAAGTCCTAAAAATGTAAGTATGTCCATAAACTTTATCCTGTATCAAAAAGTTTTTCTACAAATTTAGTCACAATTTTGCTTTGACTCTTATACATTTATTTTCTGATTAATCAGTTCTGACACTATACAAGTGTTAATGTCCGTTTTTCACACCGTTTCAGAGCTCCACTTTTATGGATGTTGTCATCCTTGTTTACAATAGTTGTTACGATGACAAATTACTAAGTAAGGATTTTTGTAACAATTTTACATAGAATTAAATTTATTTGAGAATAAGGGTGATTTAGTGCTCGACTTTGGCCCCCTTCGGGCTAATAAAACTGGTTTAAAAATTATAATTTTCATTTTAATATCCGCGTACAGCTGTCTATAATACGATACGATAAACAAATATTCTTCGACTTTTAAGTAAAAAATCTAAGGTTTAAGCTTTGTAAAACCAATGTTGATTTTTATGATAAATTGATTCAAAGTTTAAGTGGACTTAAAACAAGGCTAATATATCCACATAAAGCGTAGCGGTGGTTTACACCAAATTGCCGAGTAGAGCATAAAACTCTCCTCCCATATTTTAAAATAATTCAAAATAGCATTTATTAAAGTAACAATTTTTTTTAAGAAAAAGATTTACCTGAACATTTGATTTACTGGGTCTGAAAGAGGGTTCATAAATAGCTTAAAACCATCCAGGGAGTGATTTTATTGGTACAAATAGAGAAATATTTTTCTGCCTTGGTTTTCGAGATCTCAATGGACAGACAATACACCTTATTGTCTGTCCGTTAGGTTTCAATATTGTCATATTTTACATGATATTTACTATAAAATTTGGTTTATTAAATAGGTCCCTTTTTAAATATCAAACATACAAAATAATGTAAAAAAAGGATTATAAAAGTTTTTTTTTATGTTTGCACAATAATTTTGTTTATAGAGATATTTTATTCTAAAATCAAATATTGACAAAAACAAACAATGTTCAAATTTTAGTTTGAAACCTTATTTATTCTTTTTTATAATACAGAATTTTTTGGTTTAATCTTTTATTTTTAACTAGCTGCTGCGTCCCTACCGTCTATGGTTTCTCTATTCATAGGTGCAGAAAGATCCTAGAAAAAGAACTTAAAACCATTCAGAAACTTAAATATTAAATTTAAATAGCCTAAAACTATCGTGGAACCCATATGAATCTTACCTAAAAAAGAAAACCCAATAATTTAAATAGTCAATGAGATCTTAAGCTTCAGACAAAAAACTTTAATACTTTAAATAATAGGATACATAAAAAAAACAGTTATTTTCACAAGCGAACAAACTTTAAAATAAACAAGGGTGACAGCATTCATAAAAATTAACACTTGTAGAGTGTCAAAACTTAATAAGTAGAATATTAATTTAAAGTTTAAACTTAATAATTTATCAATTGATTGCAAAATTGCTTAATTACAGGATAGTTTTTAAGAACATATTTACTTGCATTTGCAGAACTGAAAAATAAAGATGCTTCGGTTCCAATACTGTACCTTTGTGTCCTAGGAATCATTGATTAGAAAATAAGATAAATGGAATAATAACATCATAAGAAAAATTGTTGCCAAAAAGTTAAAAATCAGCATGAAATGTCATTCTGGTAATAATCAAAAAGTTGTTACGCTATCTTTTGTAAATATAAAAAAAACTTTTGTATTTTGGTGAAAGGCATATCACAACATATTAATGTATGTATCAGCAGAAAAATCTATGGATTCAACGGGGGATTTTACTTCAATTATTTCTCAACCATTTTTTCCATCTATTCAAGTCAGGGCTGTAAGGAATAGTAAGTAGTCATATAAATATTTAGTAAGTTTTATCAGGGGCACTTAAAATGGGGGTGGGGTGGGGGGGGGGGGGGGGTTAAATGGCCCCCCCCAATTTTAAATTTAAATTTTAAAAAAAAAAGGTAAATTTTATGTAAATGTTTTTTCAAGAGTTGATTTCTCTAGGGAGATAAATTCACCCAAAATATTCATAAATTTTCTATAGACTTATAAGATGCTTCATTGTAAAGAATAACTAAAAAACTTACTACTTTATGAAAAAGGATAAATCATTTATTTTAATTGTAACAAAGAAACAAGTAATACGGGTAATAGCTGTACAGACAACCAACCTTTTGCTTACAATACTTTTCTCTTCAAGTCCTAATTATCTATTTTTGTGACTTGTACCTTTTTTTACTTATTTAATTGAGAAAAAATAGTAAAAAGTATAATTAAAGACCAAACTATTTTTTTACTATTGTACCTTTTTCTTTATGCATGGATAAAACAGGGAATAAAGTTAAACCATGAGCGGACAAGGGACATTATTTCAGCGTAGCCATGCTACTAGTTACTTTTTTACATACGTTAAAATAATTTGTTTGTTAATTTAACTTGAAAAAAATCAATGAAAAATAACAGTAGACTGTAATAAATATTATAAGAGTATAAACAAGAATAGACTACAGGATTGAAATGGATGAAATATAAAAAAGTAGTCATGCTAAACCTACCGAGGGATTGTATTGCAGACATTCTTATTTATAAAGTAACTGCACTACTTAAAGTAAACTTTGCTGTGCAGATCCTGATAATCTGTTTGTCCTTGTTCCATTAAATAAACAAAATTCGATTTTATTGAAACGTCCAAAGATTAATTGTTGCCATTTCCATGGGGGAAAAATAGTGCCATGAAAAGAATAACTTATTTTAAGCTTAAATATAAAGAAAAATAATAGAATTAAATCATATATTGGGTTGTAAGATTTACCTTTTTTTATTATAACATGGTGACAACATCCATAAAAGCGAAGCACTGAAACGGTAGGACAAACGGACATTAACACTGAACTGAATAATCAAAATATAAATGTTTAAAAGTCGAAGCAAAATTGTAAGTAAATTTGTTGAAAAACTGCTTGATACAGGATAATGTTTATGGACCTACTTACATTTTTAGGACTTGATTATAGAGTTGCCTCGCTTATAACATTATACTTTGTTGTCCCAGGAAACAACATACCACAAACCGTATCAATCGGATGATTAGATCACATAAAAATTTGTTGTTAAAAAAGTAAAAAAAAATTACATGTTTAAAATGGACGTTCGTTCATTCTTGTAATTATTATAAAGTTGCTCCGCTTTCTAAATCGTACCTAACTATTACAGGAATCACATTTTCTAACATGCCTAAATCTATCCGTCTGTGACGGACGTACGGACGGACGGACAGTCCCTAGTTATAGAAAAGCTTCGCTTTTAATAATATTTAATTAGAAATAAGAAGCAATAAATGTTTTTCTTAAGATGACATTTCCCCATCCTTAATAATTCAATACAATAACAATATAATTTGCTGCTGACCTATTGGTCCAAATTTTTGTTGCACTTTTTAGTTTTTTTTCTCCTCCGCGAAAATTTAGCAAGTTCTATAGAATTCTTAATAATAAGGACGGAAATTGGTGAAAGGGTTTCCTTTTCAAGTATAAATCAAAGTTTTATTTACAAGTATTCCAGAAAGAGTTATACAGTCTATATATATAAGGCAGTGGTGTGCACAGAGATTTACAGTTGGATGTGAAAAAATTTGAGTAGACTGTTGACACCGTCCTACAGCATGCCGATGATCAAAGGTGCTCCTGATACATTATCATATAAAATTAAGTCAGTCATAGTAATAATATAAACAAATTTGCATGATTATATCTTGCTTTTCTAAAAGCCTTTTTTCATAACTGTAGAAAAATGATACATTCTTAGTTATTTTACTCTACCTAGACATTAATTTTTTGGTCCAGGTATAAAATTTCCTAATATTTCAGCAACTGAAAATCCAAGTTTGTTCAATGCAGTGTCAATTTCTAAACAGGAATACCTTGAACACAGATTCTGCACAGGCTTGCTAAGCATCTGGTATATAGATTTAACACTGTAATAATCAGATTAAAATCATGTAAGATTATTTAAAATCAGTACTATGAGATTATCTAATCAAAGTTTTTAGATGAATTTATAGATACTAATTTTAAATACATCAATATATTAAGAAAATATTATAAAAATGTAAAACATGCCAACTTGATCATTTATGTTTTTAGCTTATTCAACAGAATACTACATCTGATTATTAAATAACTATACATATTTAACAGTTACAATATTTAGTTTCAGATTTAATTTAGAGTTATATTTCCACTTGGAAATTTAATTTCAATAGCGTCACTGAGTATAAAGTTTCTCAATAATTTGTTTCTAGTTTTGTAATATTTGCTTACATCCTGGTATTATTATTACATTATGTAAGACTTCAAACCTAATTTAAGAAAAATTTATTTTATAAAACAAAAATATTTTAATTAAATATTGCTTTGTTTAGTGGGTGAAAGGTTGTTTGTAAATGTATATACACATTTACATGAATTTTACAAGGAAAGTTGTTTAACTGCACATACAGTGAACACACAGTATAGCAGGTAAAAGTAGACCAGTCATACACCACACAACTGTAATTCACTAAATGATATTATGTAGTATAATCTTAAATAGCTCATTATGACCTAGAAGATGGTTACAGAAATTATCACAATATAAAAAATGTGGTTGGTTTTCACTTGCAATACTTACTCATTTATTGCAGTAAAGTTTGCATTTAGATGTATACAAGTTGTGCCTACAATACAGTATAAATTCACTTTTTGAAAACATTTTAGTTTACAACATACATGCTAATCTCTTGTATGGATCAGATAATGTTTTAATTTCAGAAACTAGAAACTTTACCTTACTGGCTATCAGCTGATTTTCTAAATAAAATGGCTTATCTTGCCTTTAGGGAAAGATGCTTATTTTTCTTAACCCCTGCACTGGATTTTGTTGATTTTTTTTTTATATTGCCTATATTTTTAAGCCATTAGCAAATTTAGTGGTTTTCAGAAAAGTTCTTGGATTTATAGCTTGTATAGGTATACAGTTCTACAAGCAGTTTTATCTTTTTATGCCAGAGGACATTAGTACACCTGATACTTATACAACTGCATTCCTGCAGAGTTTAGTTGCTATCTGACACTATATTTCCTGTTCTCATACCACTTATTTACAAGTTATTTATCTACAAATTGGCTCAAACTAAATTAACCAACAAGAATAATTTATCTCCTTCTGTGGAGTAATGTGCTTCAAACTTGTTCTTGTTTCATCTTTCTACTAATGCACATTTCTGAATCTAAAGTCTCCAAGATTTAAATGCAGTGTTTAATTGATTTTAGAACATTTATTTATTGCTTGCTCTTGAAAGGATATTCCACTGAATATTTATCAATGTGAACTGCCAAAAATATACTAAAAAGAAGTATTTTAAATATATTCATATTCTAATTTTTATATAAATTTGTCCTTGATATTGATCAATAAAACCTTCTACAGTTATATTTATATCAAATACATTTAGTTGGATTGTTATATTCTGAAGATAGAAAGATTGTGAGCAACAAAAATTTTATCTCTCCTCACTCCTGGTGCTTTCATGTGCTAAAAGTTAGCTAGAGAATTCTGGGCTCAGTTCTTAATACTGTTTCTTCATTCAAGCCAAATAGTTCTATTTTTTTTTTCTTCAAAAAGCAAGATTTGGTGCCTGTTTCACAATAGTTACGCTATTGAAATGTTGCTTTTGAGAATGACCCAAGATATTGTCAAATAATATCTCTATAGGTTATATCTTTGTTCTGATGGTCAATTAAATAAAAAGTTTTTGTGTAGCATTGTTTAAACTTAAAGTTGAATAGAATTGAATTTAATGCATTTATTACCAACACAGAGTGTAACAAAGTTCTTTGCAACCAATTACACATTTTTTATTTCCTAATGTTTTAAACTTTTTTATAAAGTAAATTAATGCTCCAGGTTTACTGAGGTTAACGTCCTAGATCGGTAAAGTTAAATTGTAATTGGAAAATTGGAGGAATAACCAAAACAAAAGTAAATTTTTTGTATGCATTTCTACAGCTTAAAAAAATACAGACTGTAATAAAGTCTTTTCTGTATGTACTTTTTCTATAGAGTTAAAAAAAATATGTTTAGAATTGTAATCAAATGATCTATTACTGTTTACATTTAAACTTTAACATCAGACGTTAGGTAAGCATGGATTATAATTATACACCTTCTAACTCCCTAAATTGAGAAAAAAAATAATTTATATTGTGGTGCTTACCGGTTAAAACAAATCCTTTCTGTCATAGAAGACGATATTTTAAGTAGTTCCTACAAAGGGTGGTTAACTTATTGTACATTCTAAATGACAAAAAAATGTCTCATCCTCTATTTTTTTCAGAATAATATAAAGGAAAAAAATGTCTCGTGGATAAAATTGTTTTGAAAAGAATATTTTATTTTGAGTGTAGAGGAATCTGATACAACTACCTTTCTAATCTTTATTCATACCCAGGTACCATTTTCATACAAAATTAATAATATTGCAAAAGGGGTGTGTGGGAGGGTGTAGCAATTCCCTCTTCACTCCCTAATGCAGCAAAGGGAGGAGTAAATTAAAAAAGGGGGTTGTATACAAAATGTATGTTAGTCTGTATATTCCACAAACCAAAAGACATTCTTACATCAAAACACCCTTTGACTCACACCCCCCTGACCATAAAATTACACCTCCTCTGTAGTTTTAAAATATTTTATTTTAACAAAAAATCTTTATATGCTTTTGTATACATATTTGTAAATAACAGGAATAAAGGTCCTTAAAAAAATTCAAAATTTTTCCTCAAACCGCTTAATGTTTTCGGTATTTTGTTAATATGGGGAGGGGGAATAAATGGTTGTAATTCAACTGACATTGTGTTCCCCCCCCCCCCTGAGTAAATATACCTGACAAATTTTGTCTTAAAAGAGAGGGCAATTTTAGAGGATTTTTTTCTCAGATTGCTAATCCCTACCTCCCCTGGTTATCACCGCATTAAAGTTGGCTTTAACTATCCCAAACATTTTTTTTTTCAACCCGTGGAAAAGTTTAAAATTTTGTTGACAACTTTTTTGATTGGGAAAACAAAGTTAATTCTCCTCTCACTGCCTTGTTGCCTCAATTTATAATTTATACTGTAAAAAAAAATAGTTCAATATTTGAAAATGTGTATTATAGTTTTTAGTTTTAAGAACAGATCTATAGTGTAGATGTATATACAGAAAACTACCTCCCTTCCTTTTTTAAAGACCACTTTCGTCTGCTTCTAAATTGTTTTCTGCTAATTAGCTGTGTTAATATAAGCGACACCATTGGTTGATTTTCAAGGCGGTTGCAATGGGGAGATACAGTTATTTTACCCTTTCTCACTCTTGTGTTTTTCTCTAATGTTTTAAGTTCTTTCTGGGTATTATCAAAATTAATTAGATAGCTATTTTGGAGTTTATTAAGTTCAGAGCTGAAATTTCCTTAAAAAATTATAGTCATATTTACCCTATCCAGTGGGGCTCCTGAAAATCTCTATTCCTCGAAAATCTTGTGAGGGGGTTTGGGCATTTAATGAATCCTTTCTTCCCCCGCGAAAAAGGGTCAAACAATCAGAAAACAAGTTTTTTTATAGTATAAAGATTAATAAAAAATAATCCTAAATAAACAATTTTTAACAGTGTATTGCTTGAAATTCAAATTTTTCAAACAAGCTAATAATTCTTTTATGGGTGCTCTAACCCTGCAGGGACTTTATCTGCGGTACCCAAACCCTATAGGGCTACAAATGTACCAATATTCCAATATAACCTAGCCTATTAATTTTTTAGAATGTCGTTCCTACTACACGGCCTGTTCTTTCTCAACCTGGTCAGATGTAAGTAAATTCTTATTTCTATGCAACATGTGTTCTATAAGTTTTGAATTTGTAAATTTGGGTAATGGAACTCAAATAAAAATATTTTGCCTTTAACTTTTACTGAGGCATTATTACTGTTGATTTTGTAAGTGTTTGCATTATTGATTGATTTAAAATAATGTATTTCAAAATTGGAAAATAATTGTTTATATTTAAAGATATAGTACTAATATCTATCATTACTAAAATTAATTGATAGACAATTTGGCAAATTAATTCCACTCAAGAATATAGAAGTATAAACTTAGTTTTAACCTTATGCGAAAAAGTGGATAAGACAATGGCTACATCCCCAATTATGATACACAAAATTACCCCTTCTGTAGATTAAAATTAGCGGTTTATACGTTTGAACACTCAACTTAACGGGGCAAATTGATAAGCCAACGAATCATAAAACGTTATTATAAAACTTTGGGGTCTAGTTGAATAAACAGCACATTTACCCCTCTTTCTCTGTCGAAAAATAGCGTAAAACCTACTGATGGTGTATAATTCATAATTAATTATTTAATATGATGTTACCTTTAAAAGCTATTTTTCTTATTATGCATGCTAAAATTAGCTTGTCGATATAATAAGGACAACTCTGTTCAACTATTGTTCTAAACAGGGAGGGAGAAGACATTGAGCTGTTTATTACACTAGTCCTCACAGTTTTATTTTAAAGTTGTCTTATTTGCTGGCTTAACAACTTTGGAGACATTTATTAAATTATCAAGTTGAGTGTCCAAACGTTTCAACCACTAATTTTATTCTACAGAATTTGAAATTTTGTGTATCATCATTGGGAATGTATATTACTTTTTCGGTCATTGTCTTATCCCTTTAGATCCCTGTAACTAACAAAGTTTTGTTATCTAGGTTTGACAAGCCTGAAACTATCTCTAGTCGGGGTGGAGCCAAGAAAAATGATTTTAGGTAAAACTTTGTATAATTATCTATCTATTTATCAGGGCTCTACAGCCGCGGCTCAGCCGTAAATAAGCCTAAAACTTTTGTGTAAAATTTTTTTTTTATAAATGTTTGATTGTATGCTTTGCTTTAGAACAGGTTAGATATCCAGCTGAATTTCAAAGGTATAATATAAGATCTAACTGAGGCTTACACGCGGCTTATGCGCGGCTGCCGAGCCTTGCTATTTATCTATCTATTCATATTTAGTTATCACTCTATTTGTTGGTAATGCATAGATTTTTTTTATAACTATCTATATATTTATTTATCTAAATATTTGATTATCCATCTATCTATCAAAGGATAAAGGCATTAAGAGATGGTTCAAAGAATAACTTGTATAAGTATTTATCTATCAATGCACCAACTATCTTTCTATCTATCTATTTTAATGTCGTGTAACTGTATTTCATTTTTCATTTTTTGGGGGAGTTGGGGATGTCCCACCCCCCAAGAAAATAATTATAAACCTTCCTGGGACCTATGAGAAGCTACCCTGTAAAGGAGAGCCCGATTGGTTCAGCGGTTAGCGAGATCCTTCGGTACACACAAACAAACAAACAGACACACAGACAAACAGAAAACGTCCTATTACTTTAGTATAAGGATTTATCAATTTTGTTAGAAAGCTATACTATATCAAGACACTTATACATCTATTCATCTATCAAGCCATCTATCTATGTGTATTTACCATTATACATTTATTTTTATCAATTTAGCCATTTAATGAAAACAACTATACTATATCAAGACACTTATCCATCTATTCATCTATCAAGCCATCTATCTATGTGTATTTATCATTATACATTAATAATTATCAATTTAGCCATTTAATGAAGAAAGCTATACTATATCAAGACGCTTATCGATCTATTCATCTATCAAGCCATCTATCTATGTGTCTTTATCATTATACATTATTATAAATTTAGCCAACAGATCTATAGTATAGATGTATACACAGACAACTACCTCCATTCTTTTTTCAAAAACCTCTTTCGTCTGCTCCTAAATTATTTTCTGCTACTTGCCTGTGTTATTATAAGCGACACCAGTGGTTGATTTTCAATGACATAATACATTAATAATTATCAATTTAGCCATCTAATGAAAAAGCTATACTATATCAAGAAACTTATCTATCTATCAAGCCTCAATGTATAATGTATCCCAAAAATGTCTCTAATGGTAGGTGAGGTAAAGAAAAATGATTGTTAGTAAACTTTTTCAATAAACTTTCTCACACCGTTTCTTTACTAATATTTTCAGTGACTCGGGGATAGGTTAACATAGTTTTAAAAAAGTCGTAAAAGACAGGTCTTTTTATGATGTTAAATTTAACCTTCTGCTACTATGTCCGGCGTGTGAAATAGTAATAGTAGGGATGAAATTAATTGTTTTGCCTATTGGTGTTACTTTACAAATTAACTAGCGGCTACGCCCGTAGAAGACTCTAGTGGCCCTCCCCATATTTTTTTTAAAAACCTTCGCTAGACTTATAAGTAGCTTAACTCTAAATAAGACCCATATTTGGCAATTACCGAGATAAAAAAAACTTACTACTTTATATTATAAGATTCTCGGTAAATGATCGTTTACTAAGTTACATACTAAGTTACTCATAGCTCTTGGTCACAACGTATCATGACAAGTAATTTTGCTTTAGAAGGGTATCGCTTGACCCCTGGTTTTATCCTAACTTTTTTTTCCTGTTTAATTTCTTCTCTTCTTTAGCCCTTTTATACTTTTCCGGGATAACATTTATTCCAGTATGACTTCGAAACAGAGTATAAGCCGCTGGATTAGAAACGGTTCTCAGTCACACAGTAAGAATAATTTATAGCATCGTACTACAGACAATTTTCCACGATTATTGAAATAAAAATCAAGCGATTTATCTCAGTTTACTACTGCATACTTTTAACCTTAATTTTCATTGTTGCTTTAGTCAAATATAGGACTCTAGGGACACGTAAAATTGTTTCTTTTCAATCTATTTTAAAATCAGCTATTTACCAACAATATTTTTTTCGTCGATAGATGGTGTTAGTTATGTTCTTGTCTAATTGCAAAAATGTCCACAGAGCGGCGTTTTTTTTATTCTTTATTTTTGTAGATTTATCTTGGGAGGGTAGTGGTAACCTCCCTTAAAATAGTTCCCGATCGGTTAAATGGTTAGCGAGATACTTCGGTACAGACAAAAATACCTTACTACTTTATATTATGGAAAGAATATGAATATTTATTCCATTGTGTCTATCTATCTATTTCTACAACTATATGTAAAGTCTTGATTACATCTGAGAAATTAAATATAAACTTTATATTGTCTTTGATCTGTTGGCTAATCTAATATTCAATTTATTATGGATGTACATCTAGATATTATATACAGGATGAATCAACTTTAGGTCTTTCTGAGTGTGGTTTTAGGCCATTCTTATTGACCTTATAAATAATATTCTTCTTGTATAAAATATCCTTGACATCAGGAATGATATAAACAAACACAAACAAAAATATACAACTTTTTAAACCAAATAATTAGTTTCACTACTAGAAACCTATACTTCAATTTGATTTTTTTTATAAATCAAATTTAAAAGCAAGAACTTCCAAGCTTTATTTTAGGGGTGGAAAATGAGTGCCTTCAAAGGTTTGAGGGGGTAATATAATGTCTTTTATAAATTTTGAGGGGGGTAAAATGAATGTTCTAAAGTTCTAGGGTAAAGGGGTGTAAAAACACCCTTTTACCCTCCCCCCTCCCAATCAAGTCTATATTTAAAAGGTTGTCTTTTTTTTCTATAGAATTTTAAGAATCAATAAAAATTTTGGATTCATTATTTGTTAGTTCTGACCAGAAAATGTTAAGCACCCTGTTATAAATTATATATTCTTCATAAATTACATTAGCCTAATTAATAAAAAAAATTATTGCGCAGTATTTGTTAATTGTTTTATTCTTATATCTAATATAAGCCTCGTGGCTACGCCCCTTTTCAAAAGAAAAGTAAAAAGAATTTAGGGTGGTGGTGAGGTTTTTTAAAGGACGATTTTACTGGGGAGGTTGGAGATATCCTCCCTCTAAAGCTTTTATTTGTAATGAATACCACCAAAGTGATACACCCTTATAAGCAAAGTCGTGGTGTCAGAATAAAAAGCCACAACACCCTCAACTTTAAGGAGGGTTTGATCAAATTCAAAGGACATGTTGAATAATTATTATGTTGGGGTATATGTCCCCCCTGAAAATAAAATTAGACCCCTAATTTCGTCTTCTTCGATTTTGATTTTAGAGGAGTGTCAAAATTTAGCAAAACCATATGTACTTCAATGAATCTATTTATATATTTATCTAGTATCTAAATCACTTTCTTTCTATCTATCTACCAATCTATCTGTCTATGTATATATATTCATATTTTTACCTATCTATCTATCTACCAACCTATCTGTCTATGTATATATATTCATATGTTTATCTATCTATCTATCTACCAATCTATCTGTCTATGTGTATATATATATGTGTATCTATCTACCTATGTTGTGTACAGCTAAAGCTGATTATTCTGTCACATCTGCTTAAACTTGAAGACACTCTATCTATCTACCTAACTATATGTCTATGTGTATATATCTATCTATGTTGTGTACAGCTATAGCTGATTATTCTGTCACATCTGCTTAAACTTGAAGACACTCTATCTATCTACCTAACTATATGTCTATGTGTATAT
>LS053813.1:2802-20861 GCA_900241095.1 Acartia tonsa | reverse complement strand
AATAGGAACTTGATAGCTAGATTTAAAACTTGAAATTTCTTTACAGAGTCCCATCATTGGCAAAAATACTGTTTTTACTTCACTTTTAATCCACAAGGATGTTATCATTTTCTTATCATAAACTATACTTATGATATCTTTGAAGGTAAGATTCATATGTATACCCAAGGATGTGATACAGCTTGAATTCTCAGAACATAGGTGTTTACTCATCTCTCCTACCATCATCTTATCAGTTAGTTTATATCCAATTTCTTGTAGCTTTGCAACATTAGTTTGGTTGTTTGGGCAGATAGTTATCAGAGGCATGTCATTTTTTGTTATTTCTCTTTCATAGGTGTTATCAACCAAAGGTGGAACTATCAAGTTCATTACAGCAATCCTAAGCTGAATGCAAAACATAATAAAAGAAAAGATAAACACTGTAAATTTAATTTTCTTTTGAACTTTCGTGTTTGTCAGTACAGTGAATATTAAACTATAAAAAGGACCTCATTTTATGGAAAGTAAAGTGTGATGTGCTGGAAATGAAAAAACAACCTTCCATGAAACAAAACGAAAATATTATGAATCTTCTTTTAGATTTCAAATGATGTTTATGAAATTTTTTTAAGACGAAATTAAAGGTGTAATTAAGATCTTCAGTGTAAAGGATAAATCAGCAGATATCACACCAACAGTTAAATTTAAACTTTTAACATTTCCCTAAATAAGTCTACAATGAATTAAAACTTCAAATAAATTTAAATCTCAAAATAACCCTAATAAGTAAATGTAAATTCTTTTTAAAATAAAAATAACATGTTAATTAAACTGTGTTGATCACACTATGTAAATAAAATTTATGGGCAAATTAAGGATCTTTAAACAAATTAGTTTTAAGCTTTTATGCAAAAAAAATCATGAACAGTTCTATTTGATAAAAGGTTGTAAATAGTTTTTCATTTGTTATGAACTATTATTATTTTTTTTTGATAGCTTGTAAATTTAATTACATGAAAAAAAATCATAAATAACTAATGTGAATTAATTTCCATTTAAAAGATTTGTTGAGCTTCTATTCATAAAATTTCTTACTTCAGATGAGGGAAAATGGAATATGAAAGACAATACTTACACGTTATAGAATGACACATTAAATCAATATACATTTATTTAGAAATAAGATATAGCTGTTTGTAATTACAAGCAGGAAAAGTAAAATTATTTAGAATATTTGTTATTTCTTTCATACATCTGAAATTTAAATTTTCAATCAATAGTTTATTCTATTATTCAAAATACTCTTTTAAGACCTTTGAAATTTATTATAACTTCTATATTTCTATGAAGACAAAAGGTTGATCACATAATATTAATTTCTTTTGACTTTTTTTTCTAATATGAATATATATTCATTATGATTCTCTTTGTTTAGGTTAAGAATAGATGCCCTGCAGGGTTATGTTAAAAAATGACAGAGGTAATAAATTTTCAATGATTGAATTATGAAATCTTTTGAAGGAATAATAATTGACATTCCAAATTTGTTTTCTTACTTCACCTGTTAATTCCTTGCTTGAAGGACTCCTTTTCAAAATTAGGTGCTTGCTGTAAACCTGATATTCATGTATAAATAAAAGATATACATAAAAAAATTATTTAATCCTGCTATAATTACTGGGTATAATCTTACCTCTGTAGTACCACATAAGAGATGTTTCAATCTTCTATTAGAAAAAAAGTAATAGATTAACTAAACCAAATTATTGTACAAGATTTTCTTAGTATTTTATCTCAAAAAAAATTGCAGTAAAAAATATACCTTCATTTGCCAGTAACATTCTGCCTAAATAATGGACATTAATTATTAATTATATTAGATTACAATTGGAGGATGTTTAGGAAGAAAATTTACAATTACCTTCAAAAACATTATGCTACATACTGTTTGAGAAGGAATACTATTCTTCTTTCTTAGTAAATCTTCTGTTACCTAAATAACTTGTATTTGGTCATTGTGTTTTAAGAGAGAAGAAAATAAACTCCATATACACGTTCTGCTATTTGTTAGCTTAAAATTGTTGAGGGGAAGCTCCTTATTAGAATTTAAAAAGAAACAATCTGCAAACTTTTCCTCCAATATTTTTTGTACTGTACAACAATGGGAAAATATTTATCTATTTTGATTGTCTTATTCATGGATCCATATAGAAATAAAAATTAGTAATTTTTTTGTAAAAGATTTAATCAAACATAAATTTATTTGTTACATTATTCATTTCAATATTTATTTATTATTTTTTGATGATTAAATTAAATCTTACTCTAAGAGTAAACATCCATCTACTTTGTTGGAAATATGCTTGAGCAAGCTCAATCTAAAAATAGTTCTATCTTATCATCATACATTTTTTGTCCTAAAAGTAAATTTAATTGCTTGATAATTAACCTGAAGTTGTATTTTCAGATCTTTACTCATATCATATCTAAAAACAAGGATAACAACATCCATAATTAGTACAGCATATAAAAAACATAGATAAGAAAACGTAAAAGGAGATTTATGGACCATTTGTTGAAATCAAAAACCTCTTAAAAAGCAGTCAGACTGTCATGTTTTATAGTTATTTATGCTTAGTTTATATAACGATAGAAATATTGACAAGTTTCAGCCTCCTATATTAATTAACATCTGAGAAAATCACATTTCCCCAATAGCATTACAGACTGACTGACACACAGACATAGTAAATTATAGAGTAGCTTTATATTTGCTTAAGATAATTAATATAGTTATTTTGAGAAAATTTATTAAATAAACTTACTGTAACAAGTTGAATAATCTTTTCAGGGCAAGGTCTGGCTTGTTTTTCAGTTTTAGAAGCCTTATCTAACAAATTTTAAATTTATTTATTAAACATTTGTACAAGATTTTTTTAATAAAAGGTATTAAAAATATGTTTTTCTTATTTTAATTACAATTACTTGCCTGGGTTAAGTATCCCTTTGGGCAAATCATATACATTAAACAAAAATATTCAGGAAACAGTTTTCTAATATGTTTTGAAATATTCTCTGCTTTATACCTCTTTATAAGTTGGTAGATAAAAATCATTTATTTCAGTTAACATCCATCTTTAATGCAAGTTATAAAAGTATATTTATTGAAAGCATTGCAATGATATAGGTTGTTAATATTTATGATATTAAAAAGAAAGGTAATCCTGTTGTAAATGTGGTTTATCATGAAATATTCAAATTATTCTTAAATAGTTTCTTTCAATATAACAAAAAATAAAATAGCATTAATTATTTTTTTACTTTAAGGCAGTGTAATAGCAAACTTTAATCTGTTAATTTAATTCATATTATTTTGAAAAAGTCATTATTATTTTGCTATTTTTCTTATTTAAAGAAAACAGATACATTTCCTACATAAAGGTAATGCAAAAAGATAGCAATAAATCTTTTAATTTTGTATAGTTGTATAGCTGAAAACTTCGGTGAAAATTCACATTCAGCTGGATTAAACAAAAATATAAATTAAAATTTTTAATACGTGTATATATATTATTACTTAGAAAAAGTATATTTTGTTACATAAGTACATGGAAAATACAATATCTAAATTGTAATGCAACTATTTAATGTTGTATTATTATGTATTAACACTACATTATTGTTTCCTTACTTAAGCTATTTAAAAATAGATTTAGTCCAACTACTTCCTACTTTAATTTATTTAAAATTCAAAAAATTGTCTCTTTACAAATTTTTTTAATTAAATGCTAATGTATATGATTTCCTTGACAAAATGATCCGACTTCATTAGATCCTTTTTGGCTTTCTCTCTAAAAATGTTATATCTATCATGTTTGAAATAGTTTAGATCCATTAAAACAATAAGCTTTAATGGTAATTTTTTTAAAACTTCTTTGAAGCAAATGACTTACTGTTCTTTTGCAATATCCTTAACATCAGCAACTGTTTTGATGGCTATACACCTATCTTTGTCAACATATAGATTGTCCATTGGCTGATGCTTACTCTCTAAATATTTTTTTGACTTGTCATAATTTACATCAAAAAATGATTAACAAAATATAATTAAAGATTTTCACATATAGATAGTTTTAAAATAAAATTATATTTTTTAATCGTGTAGGTTAGGTTGTATTAAAATTCATGTTAGCTCATGGAAAGGTTTAAATAATAAAACTTAAATAAAAATTCTTACTTGATAATATCTTAATTCTTTTCTCTCTTTGTTTTATTAATCTTCTCATTTCTTCATAAATAAAATTGTTACCGTGCTTCTTACCACTAAAATTAGATAAAATGTTATTAGCCGTTAGATTGCATTTTTTATTCAAATCTAACAACTAACAAGTAATCCATAATTTTGCATTTTTAATTTGTAATTTCAGAACCTTCCTGTCTATTTAACAAACAAAAAACTATTTGATCTTATACTTTTGGGGCTTCTCTGACAAGATGGTTGGATACAAAAGAATATTTTTAATTGTCTACATTTGCCACTTAAAAAGGTTTTTGTTAAGAATCTTTGGATGAAACTGATCACTCCTTCCCTACCTTTATTTTTATAATTCACATGTCTGTCTGTCAGTCAGTCAATAACACTATGGGGGAAATGTGATTTTCCCGGCTTCTGTTAATTATATTTTTTAAGCTTTGCTACTTATGGATGTTGTTATCCTTTTTTTATTTCAATTGGAAAATAATAATTTATTTCAACTATTTATATCAAATCTTACCCCTTTCTAACAAAGCTAGCAGTGTCTATAACTGTGTTCATGATAATATTCAACAAAACTGATTTGATTATCCACCTTTTTTATAATATAATATTTGAGTACTTTACATATATATATCATGTATATATTATTTTTGTTTGTTCCATCTGGAAACACAAAACTTCGGATTTTAAAGTCAATCAGTATTGTACATTTTTTACACTTAACGAGGGAAAATTGTATATTTACATAAAGAGAGTTTGACGTTTTTTATAAAGTGTGAAACTGAACATAATTTCAAAAGCTGTCCATAAACAAGGAAAAGACACTCTTATTTATAATACAAAGTAGCTTGATGTCTGTCCGTCTATCCGTCCTTCCCTTAAGATCTCGGTTACAACTGAGCCGATCCGATTCTACTCTTCAGGGTATATACCTATTGGTCCTGTGGTGGTTTTAAGCTATTTTCATGAGGGGTGGGACACCCCCATCCCCCCCCACAAAAAAATTATTAAAAGATTGAAAAGAAAGCATTATGGGGAACCCATAAATTATGCTTCGCAGCACCAAAATATGTTGGTTTTTTAAAAATATGTTCGAAATATTTCATCTCCAATTTTTTTTAAATTACCTCATGGGGCAAAGCCCCTAGAGGCTAGGGGCGAAGCCGCTAGTTGTTCATATTGAAACTATCTTTTTTGATTAATTGTACATAAATATTTATTGAAATTGAAACTTCGAACTATTATTCAGATAGACTACACTGTCCTAAAGTATTTCCCAAAATAAAATATAAAAGCAGCTTCAATACATTAACCACTCAATATGAATATTAACAACAAAAGTGGGGAATTTTTTACCATCCAAGTGCTCTTGTACATTATTTTGATTATTGGTAACCCTCTTTTTTCTTCTTGTGGTTTTAGCTAGTCAGGTACAATGCCATTTTATTAATATTACAAGAAAAAAAATTGTTCTTAAAATTTGTTTAAAAATGAAATATTTCTAATGTTTTCCTTTATTCTTACCAAATAAGGGAATATAATATCTATTTATATAATGGGTTAATCTTCATAAAAACAAGGATGACAATATTCATTATTATCCTTAAGGGAAATCGCCAGAAATAGATATAAGTCGTTTATCCTTAATAGCAGCTGAGAAATTTACGCCTTTCTTTACTAGTCCCTACTACTACTCCCTAGATATATGAACTCTATAGGAGTGAATGATGAAATAACTAAAGATAAATATTACATTACATCTGTCTATCTTTAAAACCAACTAAGAAACAGACAAATAGAAAAAATGAATTGAAACTTTGCTACTAAAACCAAACAAAAAAGGGAAATATGCTTTTTACCAAACATTAAGTTTAAGTGTAAAGTAAATAGAATATTTTATAAGCAGCTCCTTCCTATAGAAAAATAAGAATGAAATCATGTACGCCCACTCTCATAAAAGAACACACAGACAAACAAATGCTTACACACTCTCACACACACACATACACACTTCTATGCCTCTCACAAAACCTCCGACACTGTTCTGTTCTCCGTTGTCTCTGGGAAGCATTGCGCTCGGTTCACAAGTGAAAGTTGAAATTTTCATTCAGGAGGAAATAGATAGATAGATAGACAGATAGATAGATAGACAGACAGACAGATAGATAGATAGACAGACAGACAGACAGACAGACAGACAGACAGACAGACAAACAGACAGTCAGATATATAGATAGATAGATAGATAGATAAAAAAAGAGTCCGGTTACGTATATTAAACAGCCAGGTATCTTATAAAAATACTTGCGGCTTTGCCCCTAGCCTCTAGAGGCTTTGCCCCAAGAGGTAATTAAAAAAAAATCAAAAAATTCTGGTGCTGCTGCCAATAATTTATGTGAAGTGTGAATTTTTTTGTGGGGGGTTGGGAGTGTCCCACCCCCCAAGAAAATAGCTTAAAACCACCACAGGACCAATATGTATATACCCTAAAGAGTAGATTCCGATCGCTTTAGTGGTTACCGAGATCTTAAGGGACAGACGGACGTACAGACATCATTCTACTTTGTATTATAGTAAGTGGAAAATGAAAACAAATATGTATAGATTAACATATTGATGCTGGATAAATATAAAAATGGAATAATATAGATTTAGAGAAAGAATATCGCATAAAACATCGAATTTCGTTAAATTATTTTTAAGATCAAAGGAATAGCAATTCTTATGGAAATTTGAAGAGCAAAAAGGCATAGAAAAATTTTCAGAAAGTGGGGAAAATTATGTTTAAGAAAAGATAGAACAAGAATGAAATTACATAAAAGAAGTAAAATTTTGATTAATTTTAAAATTAGTTTTATTAGTGTTAAATCTAAAAGTTATAAATAAAAATATGGGGTTCGGTTTTTTTTTCTTTATATGCCAAACCTTTGTGGGGCCCTAACCCTGCGGGGATACCAAATAAAACCTATCATAACCTGACCTAAAGTAAGATAAGAAACTTTTTTTCTTTTTTAAATGACATTAGAATAGAAAATAGTGTTAAAATTTAGTGAAAATGATAGTGTTAAAAACTCAAAACTAATTCAGCAATTGACGTATGGTATCACAGTGAAAATTGTAAAGTAAGGTGTGCTGCTATGCTGAAATAAAAAGGTTTATTATTTGAAAACCTCTGATGATGGCTATGTGTACAAAATTGGGGGAAAAGGCCTGGAAATTGGACGGGAGGACAGAACAGCTCTGGAGGCTGCAAGTGTTCACTGAAATTAACATAAAAAGTTTTGCTGTTTAAAAAACTCATCTTAATTAGAGTAAAATCAACCAAGACTTAATACAAAAACCATCTATGATCTTATGTGAGTCTTTCTTTGAAAAAGATCTTTATAGTTATGGTCATAGTCTATTAAAAAAGAGAATAAATTTGAAAACTTTAGGCCGAAATTTCCCAATTAACGTCATATTAGAATAATAGATTCGGGTTACTTTGGCCAAAAGCTATTAAATTTATCCCCTATTTTATAGAAGAGCTTAATTATAGAAATTAATAAGTTAGCAAGATCTTAACGGTCAAATAAAAACCTAACCCTCTCTTATATAAAATTGTGTATTTCTGTTATCGTATTTTAGACAATTGTCCTCCGAAATTGAGAAATATTATTTCCTACTTTTACACTAGAGGCTTTCTGAAGTGGCCGATGAAATAGACATTAAATCTAAGATTTTGCTAATTTTATTCAAATAATTAAATTATTGTATGAACATATGTATACTAGGGAGCTTTCTTACCATCTTACTTTTGCAGTATTTCCGCATGGAAAGGGGGAAAATTGGGGAGTCACATGTTATGAGGAAGCGTGTTTTCTTTATTATCAAAGAAATTCTCTATCTTTTGTATCTTTTCGAAAGGTAACTAGATTTACATTTGATACTAATAAAATGAAATGTTTTTTTTTGTTCTAAATATATGGTTCCAATGAAACCAATACAGTCAGGGGGGGTGTTAAAGCGTAGGGGTGGGGGGTGCAAAGCCAATCGTTTATGTTAAAGAGATGAATTTTATGATTATCATATTCATCTGATTTTTGGATTAAGGATTTTTAGGACAACGAGGTAAAGTATTATATACGAGGCAACTCTATTATCAAATCCTAAAAATATAAGTATTTCCTTTTACTGTATCCTATATTTATGCAATTTTGTAACAAATTTATGTACAATTTCGTTTAGACTTAGAAATAAATGTTCTACTTATCATTTTTCGACACTCTACAAGAGTTATTCGTTAGTCCTTCATTTTGATTTTAGAGCTCGCTTTTATGGGTGTTGTCATCCTTGTTAATTAATTCCCTTATAATATTCTATCTAATGGTACTAAGAATTTAATAATCATGTAAATAGAATGATTATATCATACAAAATATTTGATCCATGCTAACAGATAATTGTGAACAGGCTTAATGATATAAATCTCCGTTTTAGTAAATCACTTGTCCTTACTTCCTTTTTTTTATAAGGTTCCTAGATTTATTCAATTTCAGGTTTCACAATAGAGTTATTATTTAGAGAAGACTGCTACTGTAATGTTATATTACGGAAAAAAATAACTTTAGAAACCTTAGGTAGGCCTTTATAGTCAGTTATGATATTTCCTTTTTATGATTTGTATATGAAATTTTTAGTAACAATAAAATGTGATGTTAAAAAAGATATTTTGAATCATGAAAGGTCTTAGTCAATAAAAAGTCTTTCTGATGAGCTTTTTAGGACCTAGTTTTTATGTTTGAAGCACCTGCCATAAGGATTAAAGCCTTTCTATGCTAAAAGCAAGCATAAAAATGCAGATTTGATTACAGTTATAAAGGATAAAATAAGCTCCAATTTGTTAATTAGTGCCAGGCTTAGATCCGACTTTGATCATTTAAATTAGTGAGAAGATTTGCTTAAACAATTACGTTGTGACATATCACCTTACAAATAATTCTACTAAGTTTCATTATAATTAGACAATTCATTCAAACCTAAAATCAATGCTGCAAAAAATCGAAAAAACAAAAAAATATAATTTCACGTTTTCATTGACAATATTTAGGGCGGGGTTTGTTTTACAAAAAATATGAAAAATATATGATTCATATTTAATCTATTTGTGATTTTGGTACCAAAAATGAGTATAAAACAATTATCCTTTTATAAAATTAACTGCATATTTTTCTCTCTGTTTATCTGTTTGCAGCAAAAGATCTCGGTAATTGTTGGCTCCCCTTTAAAGTAGAGCTTGTTATAGGTAACTGAACAGTTTTTTACTATAAGGGGGAGGGTACCAACCCTGTTCTCTCAAAAGAAAAATCAACAAAAAATATGCACACTCCATAAAACAATTTCCTTTACTTCTCCTTTTCAAATTAAAATCTAAAAATAAAAGGAAAAGGGAAATTGATTCTGACAAACAATTCTGAGTGAAAAAAATTTACCACAACACTATCTCTCCTTATTTCTCCCCCTTACCCACTTTCCTTCAGTTACATTAAAATAAAATTTCACGCCAACTATACGCCAACAAAATGTTTAATTTTCGGCAATTTCAAATGGAATTAATTGGCTGAATCACAGCCCCTGCAATTTGTTGGTGAAAGCGGAAGGAAGAGGGAATGTCAACCTCCACCCCCCCCCAAAAAAGGAAAAAAGTTACCAGGCCAAAATAATGTATTTAACAATAGTTCGTTTCTCCACATTTTGATTAACTTAGGTATGGTACCAAAATGTGATTGTTTTTTTAATGAGTACTTCTCTAATCAAGGTTAAAAATATTTTTTGGTGTATTTTTTACATTCAGTTTGAATTTGTTAAATTATTTGTTTGCATTAACAATAATTAGTAAAAATTAAAATCTTTCTATATGTTGTGTCCTTAACGTGTAGCTCACATCTTTTATTTAGGCATGATAGAATAGTCCTATCAATTTTAATCTTTTATGAAAGTACCCACCATTTAATTATGTTGTATTTTAGCTTTTTTGACATCAACATATTATTAGTTAGCTAGGATTTGTTTAATGGTGATTCACAGGATGATAAGGCACAATGTTGAAAGCGAAGCAGTGCTTCAATTAAGCCTGAAAATATATAGACATCCTGTATTAAGCTTCTTCTTTATCAATATTGTCATCAATGTTTTTCTTGTACTTTACTATCTGTTTATGAATACTTCTGCTATGGTTTAAAGAAAAGATATCAAGTCAATCCGTCCATTTGTACTTTAAAATTTTGACTCTAAAGTTTTATAAACAAGGTATGTCTTTCCTTGGCTTTAAAACTTTTGAGACTTTTGATTGTACATACTAGAAGTGTGCAAAAATAATTTCTATTGTCTTATCACTAAAGATCCATGACTATGCTTTTTTGGATTTTGTTGTTAAAATTTGTTAATGTTTGAACTTGACTATAGAGTATCTTCACATCTAAATATTGATTAGAGAGTTATTGGCTAAATTTCAAGGGTGGGAAAAAAATCTTCATATAAATGCTGAGGGTATTTCTTTAATACTCCTAAATAAAATAAAGTAAAATATAATTGAAAATCAGTCTGTTTTGAATTTATTTGTGGCTGTGCCCCTATCTTTTCTGCAGGTTCTAAATTTTAGAAGAGAGGGGGAGACTGAAAGAGGCCAAAAAAATTTAAAGACTTAGATTTAAAAAAGAAATGTCGAATTTCTGGTAATGATTATAGAGTAGCCAAGCTTTCAAATCATACTGTTTGTTGATAATTTAATACGAGGTTTAAAACCAATTAGACTTTTATAACGGTCATAGCCATAACAGAAGAACGATTAATTAACTGTAAATATTAATTCTTTAAAAAAGTAAATTTTCTAAAAAATTACAGATTGATGTTTTTTTTGTATGAACGTATTTCCTATAATTGTAGATCAATTAATTATTTTAAGATTTTACACATTTGCTATGCTATTAAAGTAAGATTTTTTAAGTGGCATAACTTTTCACAGTTGATTTTTTCATTCTGTCATACGATTTTAGTCCGTCTGCTTTAGATTAAAAATTCAATTACAGATATCAAAAAAGTATACTTAGAAAGCTGTTTAAATATATAATTTATTTATAATCCCATAATTTGGATCTTTTTCTTTGGGATAATTTTCTAAAAGCAATAAATTTTAAATGTACATAAATTTATCAGAAATGCTTTAAAAAATTAGAATACATAAATTTTTTTGAAAAATATTTTTTTTCTTAGCTGTTATGAAATATAGACAGCTGGAATTTTGTGTGGATATTCGTATTATAAATGAGCTTTTCTAACAAAATAAAGATATTAATAGATAGCTGCTGCGCCCCTAGAATCAAGGAACTCTGTCTTTAGAGGTTTAAGAAGAGATCAGATAATAGCCTAAAACGATCCCGAGACCTACGAGAAGATCTCTTAATAAAAAGAACTCAATCGATTAAACGATATCTTAAGCTTCAGACAAAAAAAACTTTACTATTTTTTATAATACGATTCGTTGTGTATCTTTAAATCTTTAGTACTTCCCTATTTCAGTTTGATTAATTTATCAGTCTATCTATCTTATCAATCTATCTATCTTAATAACCTATGTTCGTATCTATCTATCTTTATAACCAATGTTCGTATCTATCTATCTGTGTTTCTCTGAGAAGATGTTTAAAGCGTGGAAATAATAATTTATCAAACTATCTAGAGCGTAGCAGCTCTATAGACATATTAATAATAATATAATCATAAATAATTTCAATTTAGTACATACATATATAAAATACCTAAAACCAATTCTAAACTTTTCTGATAATTAAAAGCGATCGATTTAGTCGTTTACATGATCTAACTGGGAATCCATAAACACACACACAATTTAGAATGTAGGTTTTTACAATTTTCTTTATTCTTTGCATTTTGTGATCCTTGTTTCTATAATTAAATATCTTATTTTGTCTTTGAATGTTAGTATTGTTTAAACTCTCTTAATATAAACAATTTTAATGTGTATACTCTATAACTAAGTTTATCTGTCTAGCCAGCGGCAGTGTCATAACAAGTAGCGAGTCCGCTTGTTGTCGGGTAGAATCTAGGTTCGAATCTCAACATTGCCATAACTAAAAATGTTTTTTTTTACTGCTATTACTATGTACAGTTAGGACTTACAGTCGTGCAACCAAAGCGTTGGTTGTATGCTTTTTCTGCTTATTAAGTTATAATAATGTACTAGAGTTAATGTTCGTTTGTCCTATCTTCGGATATTAGAGCTTCTTTTTAAAGTTAAGTATGTTGTCATCTTTGTTTTGCGCATTTTTTCTTCAGAGAAGACTTTCAGGTACATCATTGGATCTTGGCTTTTCCAGATTATTTGTAAGACTTTTATACCGCCGTGGCATGACATATGCGTTCCGCTGTTTGGCAGCTGGCAGCCTTTAAAGTTCATACCCTTTTGGAAATAATCGTTGCTAGGAACTTTTTCCGTGAACTCAACTAGATCTAGATAAACCCATTAATATTTTTAAAAATGTTTTCAGCATGAAAAATGAACAATGGCATCAAAAGAATTAAAAAGGTATCTTTTATACTATTATCTTATAAAAGATATAATTATTTTATTGCGATTTGGATCTGCAGTTTTTTTTTCAGCGTTGGAGGTGTTAATTTATTATATTACTCCATCTCCTACCCCAATTTAATTTACCCCTGGATGTTTGACATCCCTAATTTTTTTTACCACCCCTCCCCATCCGGGGTAAAATAATACCGAAAAAATATTTGTGTTTATTTAGGGAAGCTTTATATGGTGCCTATAAAAAATGACGTCATACTGGCCTACCATTGGTCATTTAAAATATATACTGGCCTGCCATTGGTAATTTAAACTGTGTATTTGTCCTATCATCAGTCATTTATATTGTATGACGTCATTATTTGTTATAGTCACCATAAAGAGCTGCTTATTTAGGTGTAAAACTGGAAAATATGAGCACAATATCTCCAACCATTATACTCAAACCATCAGGCCATGCAGCCATTTTCAAATGTAAATTTTATTTTATTAATCACTAGAGGCCTCTAGAGCTCTTGAGGTTGAGAAAGTTGAAGTTAGTTTTAAAAGAAAAAGTATTCTTTATGAGGGTGGTCATACCCTCCTCAAAAATAGTTATAAACCTTCCAAGGACCTATTAGAAACTACATTGTAAAGGAGAACAATAACGGTTCAGTGAATAGCTAGATCCTTCGGTACAGACAGACAGACACAAACTTATCTTGTTACTTTAATATAATAGTATTCTTCTTAAAGCTACTGAGGTTGTAACTGATTAAAAGAATTCTCTGTCATATTACTAAAAGTATTAAGTTTTTTTTTCTCTAAGTTTAAGATTGAGTTACATTCTATGCCTAACCCTTCGGGGGGAACTAACCACGCAGGGCCTTTACCTGCAGTGCCTTAACCCTGCGGTGTAACCAAGTACAATATAACGTAACCTAACCTGACATAAAGTAAAAAAACAAACAAAAGAAATTCTATCACATTTTTTTAATTAAAGTGTTTTTTTCTGCTAAAGAATCCCTTTTGGTAGAAAAGGCCATATCTAATGATATTTTTTTATTAGGAAACCAGAGAATAAAACTTTAAGGGCTTTAATAGGTAATATTTTAGTGATATATTGAGGCAATAAAAATATATTTTCTAGTTTGTTACTAAAAATATATAATTTCTAGCTTGCTATTAAAGATAGATGTCTGGAATTTCTTGTAAAGATTCTCATGAATATTGAGCATGTAATATCATCAGCTTATACCAACAACGAAATAATTTTTTTTTAAATCATGAAACCTATTCGGGATTTTGGGCAACACTTGGTAGAATTTTTTTATTCTTGTTTATAAAATGATTTTCTTTGTTTTATGTAGGACTTTATAATGTTATATTTTGGATTTGTGGCGCAGCAGTTTTAAGGTAAAAGAAATCCTTATGATAAAGTAACAGGATGTCTATCAGTTTGTACCGAAAGATCTCGCTGAACCGTTTTGGTTCTCCTTTACAGATTAGCTTTTCATGGGTTCTGGGAAGGTTTTTCACTATTTATGGGAGGATACCACCACCCTCCCAAGAGAAATCGCCCATAGAAATAAATTACCCCCCCCCCACAAAAATTCGGTTATCGAATTCAATTACCCCTTCCTCAAGTGCCCCTAGAGGCCTCTAGGGGCGGAGCCGCTAGTAAATTATAAATAAAAAGGCATTAGTGTGTCCTATAGTGTAGTGTTTAGCTCACTAAGCTCAGGTTGGGAAATTCGAGTTTAAGTCCCCCATTTGCACTTGGTTGACAAATGCTGTCGCAATTTGTCAGAATATAATCACACAACCTTCCCTGCTAAGGGGAAGCTTTTTAGGTAGTTAGGATTCTACTTATCAAGCAACTTTGTCATACTTACCCTCGTCCATTCTCCTCATTAATATGAGGTTTTCATCAATTTTGGTGGCTTTATATGGGACACCTGCAAAAACTTTAGGCCAGGGTGATGTAATAATTGAGTAGCTTCCCCGAGAATTGCGGGCCAGCTTGCAATGTAACTGCAATGTTAGCTTGCAATGAGTATACTTGGTTGTTCTTGGAGCTTACCAATCTAAGATGGTCTAAGGGTAGCTTGACAAAGTGTCTCAAAAATCAGCCATGTGACGTCATAAAAATGAGGGAAATGAGAGGAGAAAAGGTAAAGAAAACCCCTAAAAAAGATATGGATAATCCCATATTTTTATGACGTTACAAGGCTGATTTTTAAGACACTTTGACCAGCTACGTCTAAGAATTCCCACCTCCATAGAATCAGGGCTTCATACATACATGCAATTACTTCATTTGGCAGGGAACATTAATTTATTTTCCAATGGATCATCCCTGCAGTTCACATAGTATAAATATAACTTTTTATTGCTAGCACTGGTATCATCAACTATTTGGAGCCAGCAGCCATAGAATTATCACAACTAGTTAAGGTAATTATTCTTTACATTTTTTCATTAATTCCTTCATTTATATAAAAGTAACAGGATGTTTATCTGTGTGTGTGTCTGTCTGTTACAAAGGATCTTACTGAACTAAAATTGTTCTCCTTTTCAATATAACTTTTCATTGGCTCAGGAAAGGTTTATAAATCACCCCTAGAAGGAAAGGCCCCTCAAAAAAATATTTTTTTTATTTTTTGAAACTAAAATTGAAATTGCAACTCAATAGGGCTCAATTTTTTATTCTTAAACATTATGAGAAAAAAAATATATTAACAGTATAATAAATTTCTTAATTGCTGGTTCCTAGAATACTAAAACACAAAAATGATAATTGGACTATTTAAAATTTTCTTGGCTCCGAAATAAAAAAAAGATTTATATAAAAGGAAAAAAGTTGGATATTATATCAATTTTCTAGATAAGTTTGACGGCCTATAATCCACCATTTCCTGTTTTATTCTGGCTAAACCAGGTAATTTTATCAAATATTGTAAATACAAAGATACAGTAGCACCACTTCTATATTAGCGGATACGCCACTAGCTTCTATGGTACCAATTAGAGAAGGTTCATGGTCAATAACCTAAAATTATCCTAAGCAAAGGCTTTGCAAAATATCCCTTCAGATATCCTTTACTCGTATTTTTTTTATTTTAGAAAAGGCGAAATATGAATTGAATTTAAGGATCTGACGTCATAGTGTGATTTTTTCAAAGAAAGGATTAAAAAGTGAACTTGTAATGCAAACATGTTTATTGTGTTGGTTACCCTGAGAGTGCCTAGTGAGCACAGTGACCCCTGTTGGTTTAGTTTACATTGGGTACAGGGAAGAACCACGGGGTTTGGGTAATGAAGGTGTTGGGCATTGAGAAAATAAAATAAACCATTTCCTCCCCTCAATTATTTGTTGTTTCTGTGCTCGCTAGGCATTTAGAGGGAAAGTACCGTTAGTTTCAACCTCTACTTACTTTAGTTTTTGTTAACGCATGGTGGAATAGTGTTTCTAACTGGTTTCCTTGGCTGTTGGACTTCTCTCCAATATAACAGAAATGTTACAAAGTCTGTAAGTATATGAATTTTGAAAAAATATTTGCAAGCAAGAATCTGAAGGGATAAGACAATGGACGATAACTTGATATACGTTCCCAACAGGGTCGTCCAAGGTTTTTTTTAGTGTCCAAGGGGGTTAAAATAATGGGTTTCTATGGTTTGAAGAGGGGTAATCTTATGTGTTTTACTTAATTTTTATGGTTTTTAGAGGCTTGAAGGGGATAATCATAATCACCTTGGACGTCTATGGTCCTCAATGATGAGTAACATTATTGGTTGAAAAAATTAGAACAAACCAATCAAAATCTAATAATAGTACAAAGAAACATACATAATGTAATAGATAAACCTTGTATAACAAAATTTTCTTTTCTTTAAGTATTTGATACTTTTGTTGATACTGTGTGCTACAGAAGCTTTCATTGGAATTCTGATCATCCACATCAGGTAAATTTACCATGCTTTCCCTTCAAAGTGTCCATTGAGCACTGATTCCCCTATATGATTTCTTTAATAAATTTAAAATAGGGTGGCATAGTTTTTTTCTTATGGCTAATCCCTGCAGGGGGCCCAAAACTTAAGCGGAATATACCTACGGAGTACTCAACATAGCCTATCCTAAACTGATCTTAGGAGATAAACAAACAAAAGAATAACCCCCCCTCTTACTTATTTTCAATTCATTTCACAAATGTGTACTTTTCAATACTTTAATTCAGTTCTTTATTTTAGAACTGAATTGCCGAGTGTAAAGATTTCTGAATACCAAACAAATCTAAAGGTACACAATACAAATTTAATATCCTTATTAAAAGTAACAGGATGTTTGTGAGTCTGTCTGCAACTAAGGATATCCATTTAAATTTACCAAACCAACCTTAAATTTTAGTTTTAGAAAGTGTAAGTAACAATATCTTGGATAAAAAGGTACAATAATCTATTGTTTCAAAGGAAGTTATTTAAATTAAAAATTAAATATGTAATCATTAAATATGAGTACTTCAAAAATCACGAAACCTTGTAAGCTAAAATACTTTTTCGTAGTAATAAAGATATATAGTATATACTTACTGACTGACATACTTTTGTATAGCTTCACTACTCTAATCGAACAAAGAAATCACATGTAGGATAGATTTGCTATAAATTAACTTAAATTTAAATTTTACTTTTTCAAACAATTTTAGGAAAACTATAATTCTGTGTATAAAGAATCATATACAAGAGCCATAGATTTAATGCAAGTTAAGGTAATATCTTTACAATAAACCTAATTTAATCACTTTAAAATATTGAATAATCTATCTTTTTCCGAATAATTCTTTGTGTCTCTCATAGCTCATCAACCATAGAATGTTGGATGTTACATATTTAAACCCGTCCAAAAGGGGATCTTTTTGGCAGTTTTTGTATAGTAAGAGTTATTGCAAATATAGGGTTTAAATAATCATTCCATTGCAAAAAAAAGGCGATATTTCACATATTCATTTATATAGCCTTTTTCAAACATTGTGATTTAACTGATAATGTGGGAAAAATTTTCGAATTTTATTTAAAAGGCACATCTATTTTTCATTTAATTTCATATTTTTAACCCGTGGGGAAATTTTTTGACCATGAGAACCATTTAATTTTCATTCAATTTCATTTTTTGGAACTGTGGGAAAAAACAGGAGAAAAAATATGTTTTAGTATAAAGAAATGTTCTATCGGTTTCAAACCTTTTCCATTCGATAGATC
>LS053805.1:11043-33939 GCA_900241095.1 Acartia tonsa | reverse complement strand
TTCCTACAAATTTATTGGATTAAACTGGATTTCATGCCCTTTCTTTGATAACTCTTATATTGAATTAATTGCCCATTGTCCCCTCCCTTACTCCCTGGTTGATATGTTTAGTAAAATTACGTCATACAATACATTTTAATTGACTAATGGTAAAAGTGTACTGGCCTATCATTGGTCATTTGTGTTGTATGACGTCATTTTTATTAGGCACTATCAACTGCTTCCGCATGACGTTTACCTAAATTACCTTTTATATATAGGATCTTTAATCTAGTGTTTCCGGTTTTAAAAGGCTATGGGCACTTTTAGTTTAAAGTATATTTACAAAGTAAGGCTAGGACGTATTCGTTTTTTTAAGAACGGACAAGCATACCAAATTTATAGAGTAGCCGTACTCTTAAAAAATAGAAAAATTTTATGTTTTGTATAAACTTTATGTTTTCATCCTTAAACTGGTAAATATGTGTGATGAATAATGTTTATTTAAACACGCAAAATAGACTGTTTCATCATTTCCGCAGTAAAACATAAAGAGCGAAGCAAGAGCACTAAAGCATATATGATTATTTTCTCAAAATAGTGTTTTCTTTGACAAAACAGCCTATTATCTTACTCAAAGGAACCTTTTTACAAGTTATTTAAAATGTTAGAATTGTTAATAACGTAATTATTTTTAAAGATAGAAATTACATCATATGCAACTTAAAAATTACAAGGCCTTTTTTGCGAAGGTAATGTTTGACCTTAAAATATGTTCAAACAAAGCATATTTATGACCCCCATCTTAAGAATTCAATACTCAATCAAAAATAATAATATAATTGACTAATTCACTGGCAGGGTGCAATATTCTTATAACCTGTTAAAATATTTTAAAAACTAGGATAATAATGATCATAACAAACCATTCATATAAAAAAACTTTCAATTTTCCAGTAAGTAACAATTACAAAAAAAATAGTGCATGTCCGCCTTAAATATTCAATGGACTTCCATATTTTTAAGGCTAGAACTATTTAATATCTTTGCAATCACGGTTATTTATCTTATTTTTCAGATTTTTACTTCTTTAGAATATTAGTTTCTGTTTTGGAATGTATTAAGGGTTACGGAAAGGATACTATTTGGTTATATATGGGGTAAATAGGTAAAATACAAATAGCTATCATAATTGCCTTATTTTGGTCAGGCATTTTTAACACGCAATGATTGTTATATATAGCTTAGATATAGTGCTAAAAATGATCAAATTTTCTTTGTTTACAAAGTACATTGCTGTCTGTGCTGCCCCATTAACATGCTCATTTGCAAACACACATATAAGTTTAAAAGGGTCTGTCATTGCATACTTTTTTGTCGGTGCTTTCCCTAAAAATGCTTTTAAAGCTATGAACCACCCTACCTATCATTTTTTAGATAGGTTGAAAATATTTTGGGTCTATACCTGTGGCGCTCTAACCCTGCGGTTCTACCCAGTACCAAATGTACATATAACAACACCTAACCTAACCCGACCCAAGTAATAAACAAACGAAAGAAAAACTACACCCCTCCCACCTTATTTTTTCAATTTGTTTAAAAAATAGAATGGGAGGGGGTTCGCTCAACAAGGCGTTTTGAGGTAAATAAAATGTTAAACAAATTAATATGATATCGATGCTTTGTTACTTATTGTCATAATTAACCTTTTATATTATACAATATAACCCTGAAGCATAAAAATACTAAATCTAACTATCAGAAAATATCCGTTTAAGACTTTGGTTACAAGAAAAGAAAACAAAACGGCAAAAAATCCGCCAATTTAGACGCTCAATATTCCACAGAGAACTCACAAAAGATCATATAGCACAGACACTCTAGAAAATCATAAAAATAACAGAAGAGCCATGCAATTTAGGAATAGGGGTATGTCCTTTACCCTTTATTGCTCATGCCTTTTAGAAAATTCTAGTGAACGCTACTTATCATCAAAGTTTATTACAAAGGGTTGATTAGTCGTCAATAGTCATATCACTGCATCCATTCTTATTGGTTTCAAACAAATTTAACTAGTAAAATCTTCAGATTTTGCAAATTTAGATAATATTTTTTACCGTGTTAAAGAAAAGAGAAGATAGGTAGTTACAAACTCAGAATTTTAAAACCTTTTTTACATAGAAATGAATATTTAAACCGAGACAATTGCTTAGCATATTTTTTACAAACTATTTACTCAACAATTTGTTTAGACTTGAATGGTTATGGCTTTTTAAAAAATAACATGACAATATTACTAAAGGTTAAGCGTTTTTAACCAAATTTTAAAAAGTGAAATTGAAAGACTATTTGAAAAAATTTTCTGTACATGTGTATACTTTTCTTGATTGTTTGCTGCTTTGTTATCAAAGAAAATAATGAACAATGATAGATGCAAATAAGTTTTTCTTTGAATGATATATCTTTAAAATAAAGATTAGCATAAATATGCTAAAAAATATGTTAAAATAAACATTGCAATTCGTTTAAATAACTTACATTGACGAAGCGGTGATATGGACGTACAAACATGCCTGAGTTATAGACTTTAGAGTAGCTATGCTTCTTAAAACAATCATCTGATTGTTTTATCCATGTTGTATACCTTGCTAATAGCTTGAAGTAATTATCCTTTGAGGACTAATTTAGATAAGAACCAAGATAAAAATACTAAATTACGAGCTCTTTCTATTAACAATTCAAGTCTATTAATTTGTTATGATTACTTAAAGGCTTGTTGGGTAGCTTATCTATAATTCACTTTATCCGTTTGCAAATAAGCAAATATATTTCTTTAATAAAAGACTTTGGAGACTTTTATCAAATCTTGATTGGTTAGTTCAAACAGGCAGTGTTAAAACCTTTCAATCAACCAATGATTTAAATCTATAGATGAATTACATAATTTTCACAAATGAGGGTATACATTAATTTATCGCCCATTGTCTTATCCTTTTAAGATCCATGTATATAAATATATATGTAGTACAGAAATATTAATGTATTTTTTCGAATATCATATTTTTACATTTACTCATCTACCACTGATTGTGCATAATTATTTTAAGCAAACTAAAAACATTTTAAGATACCCCTAATGTTTAAAATTATGTGCAAGATATTCATTATCCATAAATGTTAAGCTAAAAAGTTCATTAAGAGTAAAAAGAGGTAACCTTTCAGACTTTTACAAGGAGAGGTATACTTAATCTTAATTTTAATTGAAAGAAAACGACTGTAACAAACAATTACAAGGGTTCCAATTTACTTATGTAGCAAAGCACAAACATAGGTGGGCAAACGGACAAAGTAGGTTAAGGATCAGTTTTTTAGTGGTCATATGTAATAGAAATATCTATTTAACCAGTTAATTTCATTGAAATTATGTAAAATTACAGAAAAATTATGCATTACTATTATAGATAAAACATTGCTTGTTAATAGACACAAACATGTTGGGATTTTATATAATTTCTTTTTATAAATTTTACTAGAATTTTTTTGGAATACATATTCCAGATTTAAGACAATTAGCATTTTTTTCTCAAACTGAGATTGCGCATTTTATGGACGTTATGACGTGTTTTTAGTGCTTAATTTAACTAAAAATTTAAACAAAATTATGTGGTTTCAATAACATTTGGCAATATGAGTTTTAAAGAAAAAATTACTTTAGATTAATTAAGTATTAATTTATATTGTTGAAAGGTCCACTGAAAATTCAAAGCCCCCCACCCTTCCCCCCACCTTGGAAAAATTTCACTTACTTGTTAGGACAAAGCATGTTTCTCTTTTAAAAAATAGTCTGATGTGGGCTTAGTCCACATCACCTACCTAAATCAAACTGTTCATAGTTATAAAAATTTACTTTTTTGTTTCTCTAGAAGATTATTTATAAAGGATAATTTATAGTCTGTAATACACTACTAAATGATTAGGTTGACCTAAAATACACAAATATGCTGATAATAGTCTAGATAAGAAGATTAAACAATTACGCGGCCATGGACCTAATCTATTCTTGTCAACTCGGATAGATGTTCCTAAAATGATAAAATTCAAGGTGTCACAGCATTTTATTATATAATCTAGTTACAAATCTGCTGTTACAGTCATAATAAAATTTTATTGTAATTGTATTTATTAATAACTCGACTCTGGCGGTACTTCATTCAGCTTCAAAGAAAGCAAATTTGCTTTAAAAGTTTCCCTTAAACTTAAAATGAACCTCTATTAATATGCAAAGATCTTCTATAGCTAGAATAAGTACAAATTCGTAAGTTTGCTATGAAGAAAGGTAAATTTGATAGCCTAGATATATTTGAATCGCTTAGGAAAATAAATAACTTTTACATAAAGCATGGATAACCTTTAGAAGCCTGTACTCAAAATTAAATCTTATTTGGTGGACCTCTGCAAGACCAAATCTTGCAACGAAGTGCAAGTTCACGCGAACAAAGATCCATTTGATGAACGACCTTTGTCTGGAAGTCCTAACTGTGCAAACTCTAACTAATAATGTCACTCATCTAACATAGCAGCATTAGGAACCATTTAACGTTTTTAGTCATAAATCGTTATTTAACCGTGATTTAAACCTAGAACCTCCCCGAAAACTAGATGGCGTTATAAATATTAATAAAGACAAAGAAGAACATTTAGACTAAAGTGAATGAGATACTGTTCTAGAAATTCACAAGGATATACACAATGATATGCATTCACTTCTGCAAATAATCTATTCTTGCAAAAATAACTAGGCAGTATTTTACATCCCTAATTATGATTAACAAAACAACCCCTTGATCTAATGAAGTACCCAACGTTTTTTAGCAAACAAATGATAGAACGAGTTTTAAATTTTTAGGTCTAATATAATTTACATTCAAACCTCCCCTCCCTCCCTGGGTGTTTGAAATTAAAAATATGTAATATTATGTGTTGTGTTGATAAATAAGCTTGTAAATAAGATGTTACACATTTAGCGGATGTAATTGCAACCCAATTTACCTTTCATAAATAACCCAGCTTTGTAGGCGTTAATATTCGTTACAAAGCAACAAGAGATGGGGGATAAGATTTATAGCAATATTGGGTTGTACATTCAAAACAACAAATTTTTTGATAGACCTCTGAATTATTCATATCTAGGAATCTATGTAAAATAGAAATATGTTTCCGTACAAGAGAAAATTATCATTTTTGAGATTGGCTTCTGAAATTTCTTTTAGGTATTCCCCTGACCAATAAGAATCTACTCTCTGTAATTGTTTTAAATTAGAATAAAATTTGCTGAAATGTTGTCTCATCAATATTTGCACAATATTTCTTTCCATTTTTTCCCTTCGTCTTTTTTCTCTTTTAATGGATGTCCAGTAAAAGGACCATACCCTCTCTGTTTTTACTCCTCTTTGAAATTGGACTAAAATTGTACAAAACCTAAATTAAATGTACATTTCTTTGATTATTAGTAAAATTCATTGACGTGGTTACGTACTAACATATAGACCTTTAGCCCACAGAAGCTTCGCTGAACTTAATGAAATTAAGGGCGTATGTACACTTTATGGTTTCACTTGCAAGATATAATCCCCCCCAAAGATATTATGCTATTTTTGTACTCTACCAAAAAATATCCAAACACGATGATTTATTAAATTTGCATAAATAAAATGATGAATTATTGTTAAGTGCATATAATTTTTGCACATAATGACTCAATCTCTGCCTATTTTCGCAAGTGCAATTTTGAAAAACAAATTTTAGGAACCCCCATATATTAAGCAAACATATAGGGGTCTATAGAATGGTGGGTTTATAGGATAAATAAATAAGTTAACTAATAATATAGATAATTTTGATACGTTTTTAATATATTGCCTTTAAAATTTAAAATATAAATGTCTGTAGAAATGAGGATTTATCCCGTTTTGCCAAGGGAAAATTGGCTGTTTTAAGGGGATGTACCCCGGGGGTGTAATCCTTGTCGAGGGATTTTTATAGTGGTGTAGTTGGTGCAGACACCCCATTTATTTGACTGCGTGGGTTCCTTCCACTCCCCTTTTGTATGGCTCTGGATTATTTAGTCATTTATCTTGGCTAATTTTTAAAAATTAATAGTTTGATTTTTAGAGCTTTTTTCCATACATTTAGCCATGAAGAAATCAATGGGGAGATTTGTAGTTAAAAAGTGAGGGCGAGAGGGAGGGAGGTAAGACACCCATATATGATTTATTCAGTTTCATTGGAAATTAAAAGTAATTTATTTGCACGCACATAATACACACAGAGTTATAACAAATCACGCATATTAGAATAGGTAAAATTGGTATAAAATATGAAGGGAAATAAACAAGATATTCTTGCCCAGCCAGCCAGCAGTTGGCCGGGTCCAATAATCTTGTAATATAAAAATCACACCATAAAACCTCAATATATTTCATCAAAAACAAGTTGTGATTTCGCCTGCTTGTCCCTTTTCTTCCCTGTTCATATCCCTTGCCCCCACCTCTCTTTTCCCTTTCCCTGTCATGTTTAGAGTTCCAGGGAGATTTTTCTAGTAATTAAATACAGAATGATTACGTCAGTCTCATACACTGCACTGGTAATCTAATTTTCAAATGAGTCCTTTTTTTCTTGGAACTTTTTTCTTAGTTTATAGTTTATTAGATTGAACTAACCTTCCCTTTACAATTTCCTCCAAATTTTCTGGATTAATCTGGATTTCATAGCTTTTCTTTGAAAACTCTTAAATTGAATTCATTGCCCATTGTCCCCTCCCTTACTCCCTGGAGCAAACCAGTTTGATGTTACTTTTTGTGATAGACATTTTTTTACCTAATTGACTGAAGCTTACATCCCTGAAAATCTAAGAGTTGAAGAGATGATTTAGATCAGGTTTATAGTTGATGTCACGCTGCTCAGCTTCTAACATAACACACCTTACAAATCCTTGCAAATGGACGGCCATTTTGTCCAGCCGCCATTTTGATTTATTTTTAAAACTAACCTTTTGTGTGTCAAGTTTTATGTGTTGTGATTTACATTACGGTTAAACTTTTATGATGTTCCTTGATCAACATATTTGATCATATAATTTGAAACCAAAAGAATAACCTTGTAAAAATCAGTATATGAATTCATATTAAAATCATGCTTATAGATTTTAAAATTTTAGTTTTTGAAGATCTTTCAAAATTATCTGTGCTATACAAACATTGCGATATTTTTACCTTTTGGTAATTGCTATTCTATTGTTTATATTACGTACATATTACGGTCATTGATATTCATCCGAAAGAAGGAAAAAACAAGCCATTTGAGAGAAAAAAAGTATGTAAGAAGCAAGGTTTAGTTTAGGATAGGTTAAGAAAGGGTAGCTCTTTATAGTGCCTATAAAACAGGATACAAAGAGCTTCTAAGCAAGGGGCTGTAAAAATTGCGCTTAATTTAAACCTCTCCCCCTCAATAGCTAAATTTAGAATAAAGAATTTCTAAAAAAAAAGATAATCATTTATTGTCCTATTCCTTTATCTCTGTGAATATCTACATATGTTGTATAGATAGTGATGTCATATCTACACAAACCAGTAAAAATATACATAGTACCACAATTTTTAACATTTTTATTTAGTAGAATAATAGATATAAGGCCTCAAAGTTAGTCTTTATTAAAATAACAAGGGTGGAAACATTCACATGTAGCAAATCTCATAAAATTATGGATAATTTATACGAAAAATTACATTAAAGCAGACCAACAGATCATTAGTAAACATAATATTTACCAAAAATTGTTTATCAAGAATAAAATCTGTAAAAACTGTAAGTTCTATAGTCAGCAGCTGTTCGGGATATATTAACGGACAAAAAGATCTCCATAATCAAGAATTATATCGTCCAATAAAATTATTAAAAATGTTGGGATATATTATGCAATGCATTGTTTTTACTATCTGTCACACAGAACTGCAATCTCATCCTGCAAGTTTCCATACGAAACAGAATAAACAGTATTTGTAATATGGTAGCGTAGGATTCTAAAATTAGAATAAAATTATAGTTCTGAATATTAATGTATAACCCTTGCAGGGGGCCTAACCCAGCAGGGCTACCCATTACATTATGAATCATGAGTTGCTGCAATTTATTTTTTGTTGTATTATGGAAATACTATTGCTCCCAAGAAGAAATTAATATTCGTCACACTCTAGCTGCCTCTAGATAGATGCATAAACATCCAGGCAAAGTATTTCTAATAAGTTATTACAATATATTTCTTTTTAAATGTCAACTATTTACGATCTCTTAAAAATTACCTAAATAAAAAGTTTGGTCCCTATTTTTTATCAATGTTTATTTCATAGACTTGTTTCAAAAACTTTGAATTTTGCCTCATCTCAGTTTAGTATTTTCCAGGACAACATTATAATCCTAAAATAACTTTTACACAGTTTAATCTTAAACTTTTAGAGAATAAATTTTCTGTGATGTCAATATTTTAAAATTTTTAGAAACATGAAATTTTCTTATGAATCATTATTTTCCAAAGAAATGCACTTTGCTCTATTGTACAATAGAGTTACTGTGAGTCAGAAATTAGATTAAGTAATATTGGTCTTTAAGATTTATAATACTAGGCAAGAATACTAATACCTTTCATTCAAAAAGAAATATCATATTTTTTCACTCTTCAGTTAAAAATAAAATATTTGCCTTTTTGGAAAAATGTTTTAGTAGAAATAGATTATAATAGAAATAAAAAATAAAATATAGATAACTCTAGTATTAATAATTATTTTGTAACCTTCATTTAATTATTTCTTAACATTAATAGATTTCATTAACATTTGGTGAAATTTTTTCTAGGTATGTACCCACTAGTATGATCCACAAGGTATTTACAGGAATGGTAGGTATAAGGGGTATTTTATGGCCGCTCCCTCTCCCTTCAAATACTAATGGCTAGAGGCGCATCCACTAGTTATACAATACAGTAGATGTGTTTATTTGTGTGTGAAAGGTACGATCTCATCAACGGCTGGACCGATTACTACACCTTTTATAGAATCTTTTAGACTTTGACAAGTTTTAGAAGTTTTAGTTTATTTAGCGAGGAGGAATGCCAACCCCCCCCCTTCCCATCTTCATTACATATTATGTTATGCTACTTGTTTCAAATAATAACTTATGCCACATTTTCTGCTGTCAAAAATAATGGGCATTGTAAGAACATTTATTATGAATTAAACTCGTGGATTTTTTGTCCATTTCACTCGGATTAATTACCATAAGAAATATTGGAAGAATACTAATCAAGGTGGTGTTAATTTTAGCTAGCCATTTATAGCTTATTGGTCCGCTGACTCATTAAAGTGATTACAATCTCTTTGATTGCACAACCTGTGTCTTGAAGTTTTCACCCTGCATATCAAAAAAATATAATCAAGACATTACTTCTTATTTTTTTATAACTGATAAATGTTACATCATTAATTTCTAACAAACATAGAATATTTCCCAAATATTTATAATTTTTAAGCTACAATCAAATATTTTGTTTCGAGATGTTAGGCATAATCCCTAAAATCACTTGTAGAAAACACATTACCCCTTACTTAATGACTTTAAACTTATTTCTAACCTCTATTGGGCCTCTAAGGTTTTTCATCAATCTTGACTTATGAGGATAATAAGGATTTTTTTATTTTCTTAGGGCCTATTTTGACTTAATATTGACAATAACAATATAAAAAATTAAGTTTTCTAAATATTGTTTTGTAATGGCTAGAAAATGTTTGGTTATACTGGCCCCTCACCCCAGCAGGAACCTCTTGCTAAAGTCATAAATCCCATCAATTTAACTCGTTAAAATCCAAGTTGTACCAAATGCCAGAGATAATGGGATAGGAAAATTGAAATCTAAGTTGGTTAACAAAAATTCATTAATAAGGCCACATTTAATGAGGGATGGACGGTGAAGTTTCTAGACGATCTGAAGAAAACGGGTGGTTGGTTGAACAAATGGACATACAATTCTTTAGACAAGCTCTGCGAAATTGTTGTTGGTAGCTCAGCTACTTTTTAACCTGGGTTTGTCGGTATGATTATACATGTTTATTTAAGAGATAACAAAGATATTCATATTTAGCTTAGAATGGGTTTTGTTTCATGTTAGGTATTTCTTTAACTAAATCTACTGTTATTTTCTACCAATAAGTCATTAATAAGTCAGAAAAATTGTGTATCAATTAAAAAAAGATATTTTAACTTTTAGAGGCAGTGGCTATATGCCCTTGTACATTTGGACATACAATTTGGTCTACTGGGTATCTGTAATAGAGTTAATATATTACCGTTTTATTCAAATTTTAACATTTAAACTATTTCTTCACCCTTTACCCATTACTAAAGCACAAAAAGTAAAATGGTAAACAAGAGCTGTGAGATTGGGGAACAAAGGGTAAACAAGACAAGGGAAGGGAAGGGTGAAAGCTTTGAAGATTAAAAAGAAAGGAGTAGCAAAAGGTTGTAGAAGGGAAGGGGGGGGAGAGAGAAAATTGCTTTAAAGGGCGAGAAAAGTATTCATTCAAATGCTTCTTATAATGTTTATGTTCGCGAAGATAACAGCAGAAGACTTTTTTTATGATTTAATACTTAGTTATAATTTCTTTTAGCATTTTTATATTTCCGAAATATTTAAGATTAGAAGTTTTTTTATTTATTAATTTATAATGTCTTATTTGGTTTTAGAGTAGCTGTGATCTAAAACTATTTACATGAAATATCAAATCCTATTCCTATGCGCGTCTAATATTTGCATTATTTTATCCGTCCCTCTGTGTTCATGCTTCAAAAACCTAAACCTTTTTCTTTAAAGGTTTCATAATTTTCTATACGTCCTGCATATTCTTTCTCTTTCTTTTTCTTTAATATCTCAACCGAACACCTGCAGTCCTAAACCTAGTATTTGATTTTTTGTGCTTAGCTAGTTATGGTCGTTGTTATTCTTGTTATAACTCATGTTTGCTTGGTTGTATGATTTGAACTTTTACGCTCATGTTACTCTATATGCAATACTTCTTTATTAGATCGTCGGTTGGTAATGCAGATATATTTTTTATTTCCCCTCAAAAACATGATATTTTTTTATTATTACATCAATAAAAAAATCTATTCACTTTTGCTTCGCTACTTTTGAATATAATTCTCATTTTCAAGGACACTTCTATAGATTATTTGATTTTAAGAAGTCAATTAAAGGGCTTAAAAATTTTTAAACGTTTTGTTTATGAATCATTGTTTCTGGTTAAATTCTATGAATTTACGCCGTGTACTCTAATTTATAATTTATTTAACATTTTTCTTTATTTCTTTTGATCTTTCTGAGTGTCCCACGACCCCTTGTATAGTTCCCCATTGCATGGGATAAAGGGACAAGTAATTAAGATGTATTATTGAATATTGTGACAAATATTTCAGTCGCGGAAATCTTTTATAATAAGGATATGATTGTGTCAATCCGAGATTACATTGCAGCTGGACTAAGAATAACTTATTTTACGTTTATGAGTAAGTAAGGTTAAGTAAGGGTTAGAATAGCCCTGCAATGATAGTAGCAAGTATAATCTAAAAATGTAACTAATTGTCGTAGAAAAATTAAGTTAATGAAAATGGCATAAGTCTTTTTAGCTTTCTCCAAAAATACATATCGAGCACTGGACCCAATTCCTTTTTCTAAAAAAATATATTTGTAATCGAGAGGGGTAATTTTTTCAACCTATGCCTAACCTCTGGTGGGGCCTGAACCTGAACAAACAAACAGATTAAACACTACCCCCGTCCCCCTCATTTTTAATCTATTTAAAAAGAAAAGGGGATAACTTTGCTCGACTAGGCACATTAAGGGAAATCCCAAAATCATTATTGTTTCATTAATTTAATATTTCTTTAATCCCTGAATCCCCTTGTTGCCCCCTTGAGAAATATTCAAATATTTTAGCTAAAACTTTTAAAAATCTGAATTAAAACTGCTGCTTGTTGTTGAGCATTTCATTTTTTATAGAAATTAAGTTATTCACGGAGAAGGTATAGATTTGGGAGTCGAAAAAATGGGATATTGGGGGTTATAAAAATAAAAAAAATATCTTAATAAATTTTTTGCACGTTAATTATTCTTTTCTAGTTTAAACCCATTTATCTGTGATGAAGTAAAATGATATCTTCAAATCTTGTGTGTCTCTGTGTGTACCGTAGGATCTCGCCAACCGCTGGTGTATGATTGAACTAAACCTACATCAAAAAAATCATTATTTTATTTTAAAATATATACTTCCTAGGTCAAAAAATGTTAAATGTATTTTTTTTGTGTAAAATTACAAAAAAAAATCTTAATATACATTTTTTCTGAATTTAAGATCTTCTGCTTTTTGACACATTGTCAGCCTATATCAGAAATTAGTGCTAGATAAAATTAAGAATGTTTTAGCATACACATTATTATATTTACACATGTGAGAGGAGGTATTATGTTGAGTATTTTAGCCATGTAAAGATAATCACAGCTAAAAATAGCAAGAAAAACACTTTGGACAAAATTTCAATGTGGGGCTGTTGGGAATTTGCTTCTTGTATTCAGTTTCTAAAAAAAACACAGCCTTGATGGGCTTTAAAAAGCAAAAATATATCGCATAGAATTTTATTAGAATAGAGCTTTAGACACCTCATACTTTTTATTGTAAGCAGAAATAATAAAATGTCATTATTCTGTGTAAAATTCAACTTTGGTAAATATTGGATAAAAAATGCTGTAGATTTATTAAACTTTCATTGACCTCTAATTATCCTAGCTTTATTAAAATGTTTTTGAAATCAAGGGTTCATAGGTTTATATGTCCCAGGTGAAATCAAAATCAAAACAAAAACAATACGTCCCGAGAATCCACTATTCGACCTTCCACGTTCAAATTAAAATAAAAAGTAACCTTCCTCAAATAATTAAAAACCTCACCTGGACCTTCAATGTAATTGAGAACCATATCGGTTCACATATACACACAGATTTTTTTTTATTATTAAGGAAAGATTCTATTTAGGGAAGAGATGCCGATTTCTAGTTGTTCTTTCAATATTCCTTGGGTGGTAAAATTTTTGCGATATTCTTTCACTCTTAGTGAAAAAGATTCTCCTTTTTCGGGCTGTAAAACGTCAGAAAAGTGTCTTAAACTTCGGAATTTACAAAAGGTTGATGTAATACCGGAAAGTCTATTTACGATGTTTCAGTAAAACAGTCAAAGATATAGATATAGGCTTAAATCACATAAAAAGGCATGTAGGTATGTCTATTACCTTCCCCGGAAGATAAGATGCCTAATTTCTATAGATTGTTGAAAATACTTTAATAGTCTTTGTGTTTGATCGTCTATCTGTTAATCTATAATTCTATCTAAATAGGAACCCGTGACTCAAATGTACTCTGATTTTTTTGTAATTATTTTATTATTATAAGTTCCTCCTATATACACATGAGCAATGATCATCTGCTTTATCACTAACTAGGTCCATCAGTCCAAAACGAAAGGCAGAAAATTATTTTTATGAAGATTTTCCTGGTTAATGAGATTGGACATACTCTCTATGATTCATTTCGTCTGTTATTTGTAAATGATATTTTGATTAAATCCAAAAAGCCTCTGAAAATGAAAAATTTAGCTATAATGAAAGTATACCTATTTAGTTAGTTATGTAGGGAGACAAATCAGGGATTAAAGGGATAAGACAAAGGCCGATACATCCCCAATAATGTAACACAAAATTACCCGTTCTTTAGATTACAATAAGGTGCTTGAACCGTTTGATCAATCAACTTCATGAACCAACAAATCAAAAATCGTTAAAAGTCCCCAAAGATTTTAAGCCAACGGATAAGAAAACGTTATAGTATATTTTTAGGTAGGGACTAGTGTAATAAACAGCCCAATGTTCCCTCCCTCCCAGGAGACAACTATGCTTTATATAGCAGGAGACAAAAATAACTCCTCCAAGGTCTCCTAGAGAAATATAAAGTTCTGAGTTTTCATTTTTATTTCTTTTTCATTTACTTCGCAAATTATATTTATTTTTGATTCTTTTTCTTTTTTTAATGTATTATATCTCATCTTTTATTTCTCTCTTTTTCAAAGCCAATCTTTTTTTTATCTCACTCTCTGTCTATTATCTTTGCTTTGTAATATTTTTTCTCTTTTTTAAAATCTAACTCTCATTCTATCTTTCATTCTCTCTTTTAATGACTATTTCTTTTTATTATATTTTCTTTCTTATGCTATCTTTTTTTCTTTTTAATACTTTTATTTATTTTTCTTTTGTTCCTATACTGTTTTTTCTTTCTACCCTTTATTTTAGAAAAGGATAGAAAATAACAACAACAAAAAATTGCTTCTCAGTATCTTTAAAGTGCTAGTATGTGTCTGATCTATCTGTGTGGTTTAGTGGACAAAAAACTGGACATTTTGGACAATAACGTACAGACTCAAATGAATAGTAATTGGATAATGGAGGGAGGAATGGGAGTAAGAATTCGCTAAAACTTGTATTTAGACATTTTCACAATACCAGCAAAAAACGCAGAGATGTCATTTGATAGGAGAAGAAGTTTTTTTTTCGGGTAGCGAGGCTACTCTAAAATAATTTGTAAAACTTATCTGTAAACATTTCTTTAAAGAAATAGGGACGATTAAAGCAAATTTTGAAACATTCACTTAAACGCTCCATATCTGGCGAAAATTTGCCTATTGTAGCATCTAAATATTGGACTGATGAATGGGAGTAAATTGATTTATTTCCTTTTGTTCTTTGATTAAATTATCAGTTTTAACCTTTCCTAATATAATTAAATTAGCCAAAACATTATATTTTTATCAATAGTGGCTTTGTTAACTACATAAATGTGTCATCCTTGTTATCTAACAGAGAAGGGACACTGTATTTGAATACAAATGACCTTAGAAAAATATACAATGTATATACATACCTATTTATATACTAACTTAGCTGGGTAAAAACTTGTCATAAGCACTTTTTATTTTCATTGATATGACTATATTCTTATTTATAGTAGACAGATACTGTGTTTCAAAGTCCATTATTTTATATTTTGAAGTTTTTCCGACTTTTAATCATATGACTTATGGCATTTATGTTAAATAAAAGAAGCTTTTAAAAATGATTAAAAATCCATTAGCCTTTTGGACCTTTAACCATAATTTTACTTTTTGTGGATGGTTTAATTAAGCTATAGCCTGAAATATGATTCTGACCAATATTAAGCTTTTCTGTCTACAAGGTTAGGATAATAGACGAGGAATTGGAATTTCTTTTTCTTTACTTTAGTTGTTGTGCTCCTAGCATCTAGAGGCTCAGGATCGTACTGAAGGAACGGGTAGAAAAAAGCCTAAAAACTTTCTGCGACCTATGAGATGCTTCCTTTTTATGAAAAACTCAATTGGTTAAAAATATTTAGCTACTGACGAATAATTCCATAATGTGATTGATCGAAAAAAAAACACTAATAAAACAAACTTATGTATGAATGTATTAAAAAACTATTGAGAGGCAAATTTGTTTATCATCTGGTGCTATATCTCTTTCTCTCTTGATAATCAGCGGTGTACCTACCCTTCCGCTTATTATCACACCAACATGGTGGTTCATATTTGCAAAAGGAACACAACTGTAAATCCTATAATATAAAGTTTTTATCAGTAGCCTAAGATTTCTATGACTACTGAAATGACTCCAATTAAGAGAAGCTTTACATAGGTCTTCACATAAGGCTATTTAGGATTTAAGTCTATGGATGATTTTAGGCTATTTTCTCAATCTTCGAGTACTAAGGGGGAGGGGGGGGGGAGCCACTAGTAAAGGAGGTAGTAACATAACGAAAATTGGTAGGCGTAATAATAAAAATTTGATTAAGTTTTACATTTGCGGACTTGATAGCACAGAATTATCAGCATATGCTGTCAGCTGATAACAAGCTTGGAATGACTTGTGAATGCATTTAGGCACAAGTTTCAAACCTGCAGGGATTCTAAGGATGACTTTTAACCTTATTTTCCCTATTCTTCCTAAAAAATAGAGTCTCTGTTTAATTTGGATACAGTATAAATATCATCAAAAACATAATTTTAACAACCTAAAAGTATGTAATAGGTTGACTGTATGGCAATGAATGAAGTTACCACGGCTGACATATTACCAGCAAACAGTTTAATGTTAAATAAGAGCTATTTATCATACCGAATTGCAGACAGCTTTCCGCGGCTAATACAATGAAAATTATATATTTACATTCAGATTTGTTAGCCCCGAGGTAAATGGAAAATTGTCTCTAATACATGCTATAGACGATTATTCAGTATGGCTGAGAACCGGTTCTAATCTAGCATAATATTAATCGGTTTCAAAGCCATACTGGCAATTAGTTTATATTTTTTACCCTTCGATCAAATTTCAAAGTTAATTACAAAATATTTATATTAAAGATGAAATATATCTGGGACTAGAAGAAAAAATATTGAAGGTTTTTATAGTTAATGCAGGCCAGTATACATTTAAATTAGTCAATGACAGGCCAGTATGACGTAATTTTCTATGGTCAGAATAAAAAGTTTCGAAAATATTGTATAAAATTTTATTTGATCTTTGTCTGTCCTGCTCTAAAATTCAGAACATATGTTTGACTCTCTGTAAGCTGAACTGTACAGCTGAAGATACAAATGTACATGCTATAGTTATGAGGTAGCTACGACACTAAAATAGTGGAATGGGTGTTGTTCTGTGCTATCATATTCTATTTTAAGTCTTTTTAATTATTGAGCGTTGTTAGAATTCTCGCTGTCATAAGCTAACAACCATAAAGCATTTCTCCTTCTCAGTAGGTATCCAATCACTACAGCATTAACAGGGAAATAGGTACAGTTAGATTAGTTTTTTTTATTCTTGGGTGTACATACATAAGATAAAACAAAAATAAATAAATTAAATGATTATTATATACATTTAATTATACATATAAAATTATTGATATGTTTATTTTATATGAAAATTGTCTTACCAAATGGTAGTTTCCAAAAAGTTAGGAAGTATGCAGTAATGTGTATTCACACATTGTTTTTAAACAGGCCATATAAGTAAGTCAAAAAAAAAAAAAAAAAAAAGTGGATGAAAATAAATTTGGATAAAAAATTAGGAATTCTATTTTAACTTTCCGTTTGTATTGCATTGGGAAATACTGCTATTGGATTACACTTTACATCTCTTTAACCCCCTATACTATCTTTGTTTGGAAATTCTTGATAGTTTTTTTTATACAAAGATACTTATTGATGTTATCCTCCTTGATGTTGGGCAAAATACTGCATTCTGAACGCAAGTTACCAAAAGGTGCGTGAAACACCTCCCCACCCCAGGGATGTGTCGGGTTCGAGCTCGAACCACACGTGAAAGAGACTTTAAAAATAGTATTTGACATAAATTTATGGTTTATATTGTTGAGATTAATTAACATATACAGATAGGACATCCAGACAAAGGTTAGGTAGGTATAAAGTCATAATCAAATCTGTGAAAATCCATATGAAATAATTTATTTGTTTTTTACCTATCCATTTATTCTATGAAGTAAGTTAAGTTTGAGATTATCTAATCTAACTTTCTTGGCAAGTTGTAAGTAAAAGCTCATCATTCTCAACCATTATTCAATAATGCTTTTTAAATTATTCAAATATCAAGTGAGAAATATAGTTATATAAGAGATCTTGCTTTAAATTTTGTAACTATTTTTTAATTTAAAGGAAATATACTTTAGGAAAAAGGCAGTATTCTGTCGACATGAAATTTTGATGGTCCAATGGATGTAGAACATTCGTGGATATTATGACAGGGGAAAATTTTCGTCTATTTAGCTTGGTATCATAGAACTTGCTTATCGGGCAGTTCGTTCATCCAGTAGGAAGGGAGGTTATGGGACAAGGGATGGAAGTGAGAAATTTTTCTTTTAGCCTGCTGCAAGTTTCTCTTTGATAGAGATCATGAACATCTGGTGTAAGATCCAACTTATAATATATCCATTTGAATAAATCTTAAATATACATTTGCTGCACTGTGAAAAAAAAATTCTAAAATGAAGGTACTTTTATGTTGTACCTTTAATCCTTCCACATTGCATTATAATACTAAATTTATTATGATCAGACGCGGCTAAAATTCATGTTTGTTAGTCATATTCATATACATCTGATCACTAACATTTTAGAAACAAAGTTATTCTAATAGAGTTAACCTGTGAAACAAGCGTATAAAGTTCACATCAAACCATAAGCTGAATATGTAAAAAATGCAGGGAAAAAATGTAAATTAGGTATGTTATTTAGGATTTATAAGGGATAAGACAATGAACGATAAATTGAGATACATCCCCAATGAGGATAGACCAAAATTACCGCTTAAGTAGAATAAATTTATTAGTTGTAAAGTTTGATCAAGTCTGGGACCAACCAACCACAATTCAACAAAAGTTCCCAAAGTTTTTAAAAACAATGATCAAAAGATAATATGGTTATAAAAACATGTGTTACAGTCGAATGTTCGATAACTCCCTAAATGTTTTTTTTTTGTATATAAATTGCAACTTTATTATTGAGAGAAGTCCTTGAAAAGAAAGAAAACATTACAAAGAACAATTAGGAAGTATAGACTAAGTACTTAAAGAGCTGATTATTTGCAAATTTAATTATCAACAGCGCGGTTTTATTATTTTGAACTTTTTTACTAAAATTTTGTCTTTGGTTCAGACTTCAAAGCATTGAAAATAGCACCTTCAGTGGAGTAATATTTACAAGCTGTACATATTTGGGTTTCACATAATGAAACAATCAAAAATATTTTTAATTAGCAAGAACTAATTGGTCCTAATCTATATTGGTCCTTGTAAGGTTTAAATTGTACTGGAGGTGAGACAGGGACTCTAAGTGATAAGACAATGGACGATAAATTTAAGTACACATCCAAAAGATTACCCTGTCTGTATATTAGAATTATTAGTGGAAAATTTTGGACAGTGCTAGTTTGCACAAACAAATGTATGTTTAATAATGTACCCAAAGTCAATGAATAAGAGAACGAATTTATAAAACTTTGGGTATTAGTAACTTAGTAAGTTCGAAGGACCACCAAATTTAAAGCTTTGACTCTTACGCACGCTGAAAGTTGATGTAGAGTCGTTAATAATTCATTTTGTTCCACATTATAGCCGCAAAATTTATATAGTAATGTTAGTCCATTATACACATTTTCTATCTTCATGAGTTGTTTGGAGAATTAACTAAAATCAACATGATTCAAGATCGATAATTTGAGCTGCGCCTGTTTTCTGGCCCTGGCAATCCCCATACTCTAACATTAATATAACCGGGCATACCTTTTCAAGCTGGCTTTCTACCATTGCTCCCAATGCCTTTTGTTTACAGAGTTAATTGAAAATTTTCAATTTTTCAGGTATTACTGGAGATTCTATGTATGGAGGTGGTGACAGGTATTCATCTGGCAGCCAGGCTCCTTCCAGGTAAAACTAGAAATAATTTTTAAACAGAAAACTATGCATGGCTATCCTGAGCAAATGTATATGATTACAAAATTGCTTTTTGATTTGGTAATATACATGTACGGACTTTTTTAGGTTTTACCTTTGTTACAAATTCTTTCTGGACATTTGTATGGTCCAAAGGATTTCAAAACATCTCTAAAGATGTTGATATATATGAAATAAAAATTTTCTTTTCAATGTGATTAAGTAGTAGGGTGTCTGCTTCAAATTTTGTGTGTTTTGTGACCATTAACAATTCGTCTTGTCTTAAAGATACAATTTGCTTTGTTCATCAAGAATTCATTAAAACTAATATTCTTTTATGTTATTAGTATGCTATTTTCAAAATCTGAGTAATTTTCTAAAATATAACTTGATCAGGTACCAGACCAGACAAACAGTGCCATACCAGGAGCAGGCAACCTATGTAGAGGAACCTGCAGAAAACAACCAGAGAAGACAGGACTCTGGTTTCCAAGATCCAGGTACTGTTTGTAACCCTATTTAATTGAGGTGGAGAGGGTTAAATAAATCTAATCTGACTCAATAAATTAATTTGATATATGTGTCTGCTAAGATCTATATGAGTGTTTCATTTTAGGGAAGCTTTACATAGGGCTTGGAATGGTTTAAGTCTATTTCATTTTTATTTAGAATTTAGGATGGTTTATGCTTAATTTAATCCCCCAACCCGCTTCTACTAAGAGCCCCTAGATTCTTGGCAAAGCTACTTCATGCCGGTTTCGAAAAGAATGCTGGCAATGACCATTTTAACATCGATTCAAGATTATATTATAAAGAATTTTTTTTCAGGATTTGCCATTCCCTTCAGATCCGACTTTTCATTCAGGTAAGAAAAGTTAAAAATTTTGGGACGAAAAAGAACTTTTATATCATTTTCATAAATAAAAGCGATGGCAATATAACGTTCTTCTTTTCAATTTGATAAAATATTTTATAATTTTCATTTATTACAAATACAATATGATTTTTTAATGAATAAATAATAAGGAAACAATATTTACAATTTTCTTAACGACATCACATCCTTCCGACTGGCCCATTGTGGCGTCACATGTTGACTGAATTGTCTTTGTTTGTTTAAAGACAAATATAATAGATTTGTATTATCAAATCATAAATCTTTGATGTAATTGTTTGGTTGCAAAAAGTAAAATATTTGCTTTTGTTTTTTGCAAACAATTATAGATTCATACATGTGCCAAAATTCAGAGGGTACCTTGTTGCGACGTTCTCGCCATAATGCACAGAAATTTAGTATTTAATAATAGCAAAATATATTATTTTTTTCTCCAAGATAAAATATGCAAATAGTAGTTCAGCCAGATAGTTTGCCTTACCTCTGCTTCGACAAAAATTTTATTTTGCGTGGATTTTTAAGTGGGAGTGTATGAAATGTCTGAAATGTACCTGATTTGTATAAATACAGAGCTTTAGACATACAATTAGTTTGATAATATCAAAAGATTCTGAAAGAAAGGTTTAACACTATTTTTTGTTAATAGATTCTGAAAGAAAGGTTTAACACTATTTTAAGTAGTGAATTAATATTAAAAACAAATTCTAATTTTTAGCTGTTTTCGAAAAACATTTTTTGTTTCCTGAAATCAGTCGGACGCTAGGATCATCTTTTTATCACTTGTTTCTATAATCAATATTTTGTAGAAACAAGGATGACACCGTCTTATAAAAGTAAAATGTTAGATAAAGAAAGAAATAATCATTATTGTAAATCAAATTAAATGAAGAAACCTTCACTTAAGAAATTGCATTTTTGATAAGTTTTTGGGTTACCCTTTATATCTTGTTATATTTTTTAGCTGAATTATTTAGAGACTTCATGGCCAGCTTTTTCCCTACCAGTTTAAACGATTGAAATTTCAAAATACAAAATATTGATCCATCTTTCGACGTCAAACTTTATCTAGATTCAGTTGTTGTGTATTTAATAGATCTTTTGTGGATTAATCAATATTAGTTTAAATAGAGAAACTATCGTTGCTGAATTGATCTATTCACCCATTTATATAAAAATGTTAGTAAACAAAGGCAGAATTTCACTCATAATAAATGATAAAGGATATAAAGGACGTTTTCGGATAGACGGGTACTCTCTCATTATGGAAATTTTTGCTTCTATTCAGTTTCAAGAGTCTAAAAGCTATGTTTGATTATTCTAGAACTCCAGAGGTCTATTATGTATTCCGTCTAGCTGCCAATCTTGTTAAGCTTAATTATTTTTCAGTGAATTTGGAAGCCCGTTTGGCAACCCAGAAGGATTCCAACAGTTTCTATCAGGTACAGTTACACACACACAAAACAGTAAGAAAATCGATTTATGGATAAAAAAAACTTAATTTTTGTAAGGCTTTAAAACAGAAGCATCTTATAGTGCCTATAACATAATGGCGACATTCAATACAAATGATAAATGATTGGCTAGTATACATTTTACCATTGGTCAATTGTATGACGTCATTCTTTTATATGCACTATAAGCTGCTTCTTAAAACAAAATACATAACATATTTCTAAAATATGTTTGTGAAGCATATTTTTTATTGTTTTAACATTCTTAAATTAATGTTTGACTATTTTAAAGAAGAATTATTAATTCAAATCTACAGTTTGTAATAAACACTTATTTTTTGGAGGAATTATCTTAAAGTGGAGGACATAAGGCAAAATGTCAAATGCATTTCAAGAAGGGTTAAATTAAATTAATATTGTTTTTAAAAGCGAAGCTTTTCTATAATTAGGGTCGGTCCGTACGTCTGTCCGTCACACACGGATAGCTCTTTTCGTTAATTTAGGCATGTTAGAATTGTCCTTTCGTTTTCAAACTTTGCATGGTGATTCCTATAGTAGTTAGGTACGATTTAGAAAACGTAGCAACTCAATAAGCATTACCAGAATGTTCGTACGTCCATTTTAAACATTTTTTTACTTTTTTAATAACAAATTTTTATGTGATCTAGTCATCCGATTGATCTGATTTTTGGTATATTGATTCCTGGGACAATAAAGCATAATGTTATAAGCAACCAAACTCTATAATCAAGTCCTAAAAATGTAAGTATGTCCATAAACATTATCCTGTATCAAGCCGTTTTCCAACAAATTTACTCACAATTTTGTTTCGACTCTTATACATTTATATTCTGATTATTCAGTTCTTACACTATACAAGTGTTAATGTCCGTTTGTCCTACCGT
>LS053805.1:0-10943 GCA_900241095.1 Acartia tonsa | reverse complement strand
CGGGGCTAAAAAAACTAGTTTTAATCTTATAATTGTACATTCTATATACGCGGAAAGCCGTTTATAATACGATACGAGAAATAACTATTAATTGGTTTTGTTGATATAAATGACAGAAATTACTTACTGATATTTACTTTATTAATAGAATAAGTATTATAAATTGTGAATTTCAAATGTCAGAAACTTTATGAAATAAACCCCAAATTTTACTTTTAAAAGTTTGGTTTTATAATACCAGGTTAAGTCTAGTTTATATTCTGGGTTAATAATTTATACAACAGATTTTGATAGAAAATTAAACAGATGAAAATATGAATGTTAAATTTTGTTTATTTTTAGGTCTTGGAAATAGTGGAAATCAAGCTCCTTCAGACTTCAGGAATACAATTTAATATTACTTTAATTTTTTAGCGTAGCTACTAATTGAGTAAGATTTGTCTGTAAGGTCTCTGCTATGGCATGACAATTATTAGACTACCAAAAATAATTCAGTCTTATAACTTCTTTACTGGTTTATTGACTGAGAATTAGATTTCATATTTGTGGCAATTGTGTATTGTTAAGATTGGCTGCAGCTGCGAATTTCGAAAAAAAATAATGGACTTTTAGTCTGCAGCTGTGTTTGTTTTCATGAATCTGATTGAAAAAAAAATAAATAGCTTCAATGTTGTTATCAGCAGACTTTAAAATGCGAATGCGGCTGCCAATTCATGGTAAATGACCACGTATAGATTAGATAGTTGGTATCAGTTGAAGAAACATTAGCTTATCATTTTGTTTGCACACAGCCCTGGCATAGGCGTTAGTAAAGCTGGTTCTACTTAATATAAAATTAGTTTTTAAGGTCCAACAAGTGAAAGCTTAAGCCCAACTAACTACTTTAGTCAAGGATATTTAGAGATAGCACAGAATGTATGTACACCCCCAATTATGATAATTAAAATGTTTATATAACTTATGGGATCAGTACAATTTAATCTACCTTCCTGACTATAGTTTACGTAAAACGGGAAAGTTAAGGAATATAGCATAAATCCACCCCAAAAAAATGTAAGCTTCCCTAAAAAGTACCCATTTTCCAACCTCCACCCCCCTCCCTCTTGGACATTCTTTCCCTCCCAACCTCTTGGAAAATAGATCCTAGAGATGCTTGTAGCGCAGTCTGTTCATAAAGAATCATTTGTGCCCAACATAAATGGTCTTGCTACGCCCCAAGTGAAAAAGAATTACTGTGGCTAAAATACAAGAAAATCATTCTGTTTATCTTCGCTCCTTTTTGGTCAAGCGTTTTTCTTTCCTAGAAAAATTAAGACGATTTTTTTTGCTTTGTTTAAAGGTACCTTTTTTACTCATCAAATGGGAACAATATCCTATAAAATTGAAATAGCGCAGCAGTAACAACTTACAAATCAGTGGCGTACATTTTTTTTACTGAATATGCCATATATATTAGGAATAAATAACAGTCAGCTTTTTGCACCAAAATAATAAGCTAAAGCGTAACTATTTGGACAGTCATCAAGGTACGCGGCAAAAACTAGCGCCAAAATATTTTCCATTAGAAAGTGATTAGAGATGACTTTTCTCTGACTGCAAATGGTTTTAACAGGGAAAGGCATAAGGAAAAGCAATCTTTAGAACAGGGAAGACAAAGATTTAAACTTGAATTGGAATGATAATTCATATTGAATGTTCCTTATTTTATAACTAGCGGATACGTCATTCAGTGTAATACAATTGTTTCACTAATTAACAGATCATCAGTTCCAACTTATATGTTAAAAATAAGAATTAAAAAATATGTTTGCATTTTTAGTAAACTCATTATATAAGGATATTAATATCCTTGTAGTTGTATCCCTAATATAAACTTACTAAAACCTTTTTTATGCTAATATAAAACACTCCTGATTGGTCCAGGCGTTTTCGAGATCTTATAGGACATATAGACAGACTGACATCGCATTTTATATCGGATTAATTAAACTGAGATTTAATAACTTTTTTCCAAACATAAGTCCATGTCAATGAAAGTTCGCAATGATTTAAAGTGTTTTGCTAACACTTCCTAGAGCCAAAATTGTTCAATTAAATCTGGATCATTTATTTTAACTGTATTCACAATTTTAATAATTTTGTGGTGCCTTCTTACAAAGTGTCTGTTGAGCACTAAAATCCACCCACCCTTATTTAGATAAGTAGAGGAGATAGTCTAACCACTGCGGGGCCTAAACCCTTCGAGGCCTATTAAAATGGTCCCCTAATCCTGCTGGGCTACCAAATATAACCCACTATAACCGGATTGAAAGTAACGAAAATTTAATCTTCCCCCTCCCTTATTTTCATTTCTATTCGAAAATAATGATGTGTGTTTTAGTGCTTAAAAAGGTGCTTTGTGTAAAAGCACCCTCTCATTTCATATCTCTAATAATTTTTAGTAGTGAATCCATTATATAGATTGGGTTTATTTATATGCATATATGTCTGTGAACGCGACAGCTACGTTTCTATCTTAAAATTCGTTTACTAAATATTCAAGTTTCATTTGATTTATTTCACCTTTTATCATTTTAATTCAAATTTTTAAAGAACAAATAAAATAATCTAAAATGAATATAAAATAAAATTAAAATTCCTTGTCCCTGATACTAATTTCTTTCCTTTTTTTATGTGGGGGGGGAGAGGATTTTTTATGATACTTTCAATTTTCTTCAGTCTATATAAGGTTGGACTTGGACTGCTAAAAATATATTTCAAATTATTGATATATGGGTGAGATCTTATTCTAGATTTATGATTTGTAATGATTTTATTTATGAACAAAAACATTAATGTTCTATGATATAAAGTAAACTATTTCAATGTTTTAAAATTTGCTTGTAGATTTGTTACAACAACCGCCAAATCAGCTGACAAATAAACAATATATATATTTTTATAAAAACATTTCTACAATTATGGTCCGTCCATTTGTCCGTACGTAACGGATAGCTCTAATTGTTTAATAGGCATGTAAGAATTGTACTATTGAATTCGAACTTTGCAGTCACTTTAATTTGTTGAGCTTCGCTTTTGTTTTGTGAATGTTGTAGTCCTTGTTTAAGTAGACTTATATTACCTTAAATTTAATTAAATTGTATGATATTTTAGTCAACAATCTGCTCCTCAGTTCCCTAACTTAGGTAAGAGTTTTTAATAATTGTTTTGCAATATTGTAAGTTATTTTGAGTGTCTATAAAAAGTTAATTAATTTATTTTTTTCAGCTGCTAAACCATATTTGGAAGAATACAACTTTATTGTTTGTAGGATTACTCCTCTACTGTACGGACAGTACTATATTCATGTAAATGTCCAAATAAATAGAGGTGTCTTTTTGACATTAATTAAAAATGTATAAAAAAAAAGTAAATAATTGCAGGTGGTTTGAATCAGAGAAGATCAGACAATGAGGGACAAAGGCGTCCTGGGCAGAACCAGTTCAAGAGAGAAGTTCCTGGTGGTCAGAACGTCAGACCTGGAGGACAGGTGGCAAGACAGCTGGACAGGTATACAACTTTTAAAGTGCCGTCCCGTCTTTTCGTATATCAATTTGAAAAGGTGGATGCTATTACAAAAAAAATATCAACACAAAACTCTTGAAAGAAAAAAGTATATGAGATTGGCTTCAGATATTTCTTTTTAGATTCATCTGACAAAATAGACAGCTCACTTTGACCGTATTTATGTGTATTAATTGGCTGATAATTAAGATAGCCTTCTCAATAGCTTAATTTTCTTAATTATGTGCTTTTCCACTCATGGAAGTTTCAATCATTGTTTTTATCTTGACTAGAAAAAAATCTAAAAAATATATTGAAAATAAAGGCTTTTTTAAAATTTTTATTGGTAACCTTATTAAGTAGAATTAAGGCAATGATAAAACTCGAGTCACAATTTTAAAAGTGACAGCTTTATAGTCTGAACATTGCATGTAACAGATTAAATTGTAGGATGTTGGTCGTTTTGAATAGTGTAAATAATTTAGTAAATAAAATTTTTAATCAGTCATTGTCTATTCAATTTGTCATATCTAGTTTTTGACGGTTCTAGATAATAATCAGTACTAAAAATTCTTAATTTTGCCAGATATTGATTTCCTTCCTGAATATTTTATTTAATTTTTTTTCTGGTTTCTTTCTGTTGAAACTGGTTAGGTTAAGTTAGGTTTAGAATAGCCAATAATTAGAGGAAAAATATTAATAAAGTATTCGGTTTTTATATAAAGTCCTTTTTAAAGATTTATTTGTAGAAAAATCAGTTAATAAACAACACACTTCAATATCATAAAATTTTTTATAGCCTTCCTATACCCAAGGAAGGGAATTTCTGTCCTTTTTAGGAATGACTTCATTTCCTTCATATGATCCAATTTTTTCCTAAATTGTATGATTTTAAATTGTAATTTAGTGATAAATGTACAAGGCATAATATCATAGTAAGCCACAGTATTGCTGCTTTAGCTAAGGCAGAACTTTTTGTTCAATTTCAGTACATTGGATTTTCAACATTTCATAAAAGATTGCTATAATAATATTTATGCACAATCAAAAGTCTAAGACTGATGTTTTGTTCATTTTTTAGCAATCTCAAAGCTTCCCAGGGAGGGAGGGTACATGGGCTGTTTATTACACTAGTTCCAAAAGTATTATCAGAATGTTTTCTTATTCGTTGGCTTAACAACTTTGGGGACTTCTATTGAATATTGATTAGTTGGCTATTAAGTTGAGTGACCAAACATTTCAACCACCAATTTTGATCTACAGAAGGGTAATTTTGTTTATAATCATTAGGGTTGTTCATCAATATATCGTCCATTGTCTTATCCCTTTAGATCGCTGAAGCTTCCCCTTATACATTTTGTCAATTCTTTCAAGATTTGTGATTGTGTACAGGTGCACTAAAACTTTGCCCTAAGAATTATTTGTTAATTCTTGAGAATTTTTCTTCGGTTCTTTCAAAAATTTAATCCCTCTGGTCAAAAACTTATCTGATAACACAATTATGGGCGTGAAATTTATAAATTAATTTTGTCTTGTGAGTAGATTACTTGATAATTGAACCATGATACGCAACACAGTCTTCCCATACATACACTGCTAGGGATATAATGGGATAATATAATGGCCGATAGATTGATGTAAATCCCCAATGATGACACACTAAATGACCCCTTCTGTAGATTGTGATTAGTGGTTGAAAAGTTTGGAAATTCAACTTTATAAACCAACCAATAAAAATCCATTGAAAGTCCCCAAAGTTGTTTAGCCAAAGTTGTTTGGGGACTAGTGTAATAAACAGACCAATGTCCCCTCCCTTTCTGCATACATACACTGTACACATATTCGCACAAGATTAACTTTTTGTGAGTACATATCATAGTGTTTTTGTTCATTTTGAATACGGAAAAAGTTCTCCATAAAAAAAAGAATTAGAAAATTGTCTATACAGATTCAGATGAAAATGTTTTTTTCACAGTAAATAGATTTGTTTATAGTGAATAAATTTAATCCTAGTTAAAAAGTTCTTTATATTGCCTATAAAAATGACATCATATTAGAATAATGGACTATTCTAATATGACGTTATTTTCTATTTGCACTATAAAGAGCTTCAGCTCTGGATAGGTTTACCACTTTGGTTAAAGGTAGAGTTTAGGTATAGGTACCTAATAAACACATACAGATCTTATATTGTAATTCTAACTATTAAATAACGACTTATAATTTATTTTTATATTATTAACAAACCTGAAATTTCTGAACTATCCTAACTTACCCACATGATGAGAAATTATGATGGTTTTTACAATATAATGATAGTAATTACTCTTAAATTTAATTATGCAATGTTATTACTGTTTTTGTGGGCATCATTTTTATATAACCAGAACTTTCAGTTTTTGTGTTCGTTTTCATTTCAATTTTTAGACAAAGATGACAACATCCAAATGTATCAAAGAGTCTAAAATAAAAGCCATTTGTCAGCAGATTCATCACACACAAAAATATGTAGCCTGTCATAACTAACAGCTAAGAGAATTCAATGTCACCTAAGGCATTACAGACTGACCGACTGACAAATTGATGCATTACAAGACAACTCTGCTATATATCCTTTTAGAACTTGAGAATAACACTAATTCCCTTTCAAAATGCATTACAGATAACCAGACGGACCAAGTGAGTTATAAAGTGCACTTTGTTAAACAAAATGTTTACCAAAAATAAGACGTCTAATAACAGGTGACTGTACATACAGACGGTCAGACAAAGTGAATTATAGTGTATCTTGGTACTAAAATCAGCTAAGAATAAATAAAGAATATCATAGACATTTAAATTAAAGATAGAACTATGATAAGAAAGTTAACAGTTAATATATTCCAATTTTATACTCTAAAAATCTAATACTATTGCTATTATTTTAATAGATTAAATAACAAATTGTCAAGCATTATTATTATATACCTATTGTAGGAGTAAAATTATTGTTTTGTGTGGGTCCCAGTCTATAGAGTTGTGATACAAAAGGGAAAAACTAATTTTGAAAGTTTTAAAAATTTTTTTAAAAAGTTTTTAATGATTTTTAATAGTACATTTAAATGTTTGGAAGGCGTAACATTTAGATTTTACAGCAATTAATCTATCTTTAAATAAAGGTGGTGTTTAATCACTTCCCTATTTTGCCATAACAGAAAAGTGTTTTTTTTCGACAGATATATACAATAGAAAATATTTTAAAAGGTATGTTAAGGATGAGATTGAAGGAAGGCGAAAGATATTATTTCCCCTGTAGTAATAATTTGCGGTTCTGTTGATTTGATGATTTGAAACATTTTAAAGCTGTGATCGCACAGTGATAAAGGTTAGGCCATGACTTTTAGTTTAACAATACTTTATGGGTTTGTTTCTTCTATTTATGTGCTATATGATACGTTTATTAGTTTTGTTTCAGTGGCTTTTTTAACCAAAAGCCGGGGTGGAGGCTTATTTAAAAAATTTCCACCCCCCTTTAATTTAAAGGTAGTTTGACTTTTTACCTTGATATCCCCTTTAACTGTTTTAGGGGGGTTTATAGGGGTATAGGGGCGTGGTTACACCCTTCTTCTTCGCATCTTCATAGCTGATCTATAACTGGAGACTGTTTGTCGATCACTATACTGGGAAATTTTTAATTTTATTGAAGAATAACAAAGAAAAATAAAGAAAACGAAGTACTGAGTTTCGTCATATTTTCACAGTAGCTTTTGATAGGTCATTTTAAGTTAGGTTAAGTAAATGTTAAAGATTTACCCGCATGGTTAGAGCCCCCCGTAGGGGCTGTGAAAATACGACTATTTCGTTTTCTTTCCATGATCCCAATTTTTTTTTAATTGTTTTTTTTTATATAATATAGTACTGTTTTTTTTTAACTAAATATGTTAAATATTGAAGATAAATTCTGCTATAGTAATTGACTTAATGATCTTTGTTTGAAACATTGAAATACATTAATTAACACTGAATTACGCTAATATTTCTTCTTAAACAGTAAAATAAAAAACATATTTCGAATTATTTCAATATATTGTTTAAAAGAGTTGATGTTAAGTGGTTTACATAACAAATAAGGCAAAAATTTAAATGGCTACGGAATTTTACTTTAAACTAGGCAAAATCATAGAAGATATAGAAATAGAAAGCTATTATAGTTAATTTAGTTGTTTATTTAAAACCTTAAATGAAGTTTGTTGTGGCGTATAGTTGTACTTATAAGAGGTTTAGATGTGTGTCTTATTTTATTTTGACATTCTTGTTTAAAAGCAAGGATGCCAAAATTTAATATGCTTTGATTTCTGTAGTTTTTTTTTCTATGGCAAAATTATCTAAAGATCCATTTAGCCTTCTTTTTACTAACTTTTCCTAAGTGTGTTTTAAGATAAATATTTCACACAAAACTCCTCCCAAAAATTGTCAACATATTTTCCCAGATTTTTACAAATTTTTCACCGCATTTTTTTGTTTGAATTTGCTATGCCTTTATAAATATGGCTTAAAGTGTTATTATCGTTTACATACATACTATGGATATGTCCGTGTATATGATATTTAGAAGAAATAAGAAAAAAATTGGACATATTTAAGATTGAACATTATGAAAACTCAGGGTCTTTTTAGAATGTGTTTTTATTAGCTTAAGAGTAAGTTTTAAAAGCTAACTCTGAGCCCAAACGTACATATACTCCTAGAGAATAGGGGCTTTGTACACTAGAGGGGTTAGGAACTTTTACTCCCCAGAAAAAATATTAGGAAATATTTTTTTTTTTACAGGAGGAGGGAGGGCTATTAGAAGGTTTTACCACCCAAAATATGATCAATTTACTCAAGTAATTTCGGATATCTTACTGGGCTGAAAGACTTAGACTAATTATTTCATTTATTTATAGATTTTACTATTTTAGAGCTAACTTTAAGGATGATAAAAAAAATTTATTTCTTAACACAGCTTCAAAATGGACTTTTTCAAATTTTAGATCAATTATTTGATGTGTATCATAGCCGCACGTTTAAAGGGACAGTTTGGATCATGAATATTTTTATTTATACTCTAAAATATTAACTAGGTAAAGATACATAAACAATCAAATTATTTTAAAAATTTTTTGTCAATATTAGGTTAGCAAAGTAAATAAAGTTAATAAAATGGCGAATTTAGTAGTGGTTTAATTTCTTGTTATAGGTTGATACTTCGGGGGTGCATAGGAACTTTTGAATAATTCTAAACTGATTGATATCCGCTGGATTAGAACCGGTTCTAAGCCTTCACCCCCTCGGGGCTTACAAAACTGGTTTTAATCATATGATATTTCATATTTAATGTCCACGGACAGCTGTCTATAATACGATAGATAAATAACTATTTATATATTGCTTTTAGAATATTATTTTAAACAATAGATAAATCTAAATTAGGGAGTTTCCTTTGATGTTATGAATTCAAATGTTTGTCTCTGGGTTTCGACCTTTTGTATGGGGAGTCAAATCTGTTAAAATTTACTTCATACTTTAATCTAAATACCAGGATTTATAATGGGGACAAGTTATATCAAAATCAAAGCATTTTTAGAATTAGTGTCCTTACGTATCAAATAGCTTTTATTAAAAGTTTGAGAATGTTATAATAGTCGATTTCAAACTTTGCATGATGTTTCCTGTAACAGTTATGTACGATTTAGAAGCCGTAGCAAATCTTTAATCGTAATTAGAAGGTACATTTAAAAATAAGTATATTCGTAAGTTAAATTCATTATTTAGAATGCCTTTTCATGTCTTTCGCCTTTAAAAACGACAAACCCATGAATTGATGAGCGTTCTATTTAAACAGTATTAGTTTTAAGTTGCGTTGATACACAATTATTGTGATATGTCCTTATGTCTGTTCATCAATTCATGTTTTAATGATATATTAATGCTAGAATCTTCGCTAATGTACTGTATAATACAATGCTGTTCTTTGATATTTAGATTATTTTTCTTCGCTTTTTGAACATTATTGTACTACATGTTATCTAAAGTGTATATTTGTGTTTAATGTGGATCCTTTTACATTTTAGGAAATATTTTACTTCTTAATTTATTTTTTTCCTGCGTCTTGCTCAAGCTCTATTATTAAAGGGTAATAATTTTAATTAAGAGGTTGGTATGTAAACATTATAATTCCATCCAACCTTTGGTATTAACTCTACAATTGTGGTTATGGCCTTAGCTTAAATGGACAACATTGGGGTTAGGAGTAACTGTCCAACTTTAAAGTTGGATAAAATTAAAGAAAAAATTTTAGTCAAGGCTATATTTCTTTAACATTTTTAAATACCCCTCAGCAAAAAGGCATTAAACCTGGCAATTACCAATACTGATCATCTTAAAAATGAACAAGTAGAGGTTTTAGAGATCTTAGTTACTTCAGTATCAAGAATATGTACTTCAAAAAATCTGCAAAAATTAAAGAAATTATAAAAAAAACTATTAGAAAATATGTAATCTTATCTTTAAAGCCAATTCTCTTAAGCTCTTCACTTTTTAATACGAGATGTATGCCTCTTCTCTTTTTACCGTACTCTCTCTTTTTCTCTTTCTCTATTTTTACGTTCCTTTTCCCCCTTTTTCTTCCTTTTTTCTCTCGCTGTTGGTGGCGCATTAATTATTTTTGGAAGGAAAAAAGGGAGGTGGGTTGAAAAGTGTACATACAAAAATGCTATACGTGACATTAATCTTAAAAATTTAAGAAGTGCCTTGTCCCATTATCAGGCCCATTTTAAAACAAGAATTTGCAGACAAAGGTCGTATAAATGATATGCAAGTTGTCTGTAAAATATAGGGTTCTGATAAATGTTAAAAATGACCTCCCAATGTAATTATCGAAAACGTGTGGACACCCTACCCTTGAGTTTTCAAGTATCAATTTCACGGGACATTGGTTGTGGTGATAATCACGTCAACTTCTTATAACCATTTGTAATCTACCTCCCAGAATATAGGTATTATGGATAACCTATAGAGAAGTTCATAACATTACGGTCAAACGTCATAAAGAAACCCAATTCCTTATCTGGAAGTACGAGATATTAGCATTTATATTAATGAAGTGCGCCTTTTTTTGGCTTAGACATTTCCTCTACTCAAACTATAAATGCTGCACATCTGACATATTAGCAGTGGGAACTAAATCTAATGTTTTTCGTCATGACGAAATGTTATGCTGATATTCAAACCCATCACATACATGACAAATAGTGGATGCTGTTTAATGTCACAGCAGGCGCGGGTTAGAAGAATTATAGGTTACCTTTAACAACCAATTTTTAGGCTATAAAATATTTAGGTAGAGCCTATCTGCATTTCTTATTGATCTAGAGTATATA
>LS053804.1:907-12511 GCA_900241095.1 Acartia tonsa | reverse complement strand
TTAAGACTAATTTATTTTATTCATATTTTTTCCCCCAAAAATTAACCCCCCCCCCCCCCCCAGCGGCGTCCAAGCTTTTATTTTTGGTGAAAGTAAAATGGCGCGCGAAGCACGTCGCCAATTTTTTTAACCCCCCCCCCAAAAAAAAATGTTACAAGTCTAACCAAAAATTTAGAAATATTTTAACTGGTTTTTCATCATTACTGTACATTCTTTTTGTTACTTGTTGAACAAAAAAAATATCCAGGAAAATTTAATGATTTAATATAATGAGTCTGAAAGTATATTTTTGAATTTTAATATAATATAAAAGTGTAGTAAAATCTAAAGAAGAGAATCATTTATCACACATTTTATATGTAGGGGTGTCCAAAGAAATTATTAATGTTATTAATATGCAACTATTGTATGTCTAAAAAATGTAGACAGAATTTAAATTATTTAGGTTGAGCTAATGCATTGACTTTTTTAGACATAATGTTTAGAAGTTACTTAAAATGATATATTTTGGCTTTTGTAGTATTTCAGAAAGTTAGTTAAAGTATCACTTAAAATTATTTGCTGAAGTAGTCTAATATTTTTCCAATCCTTTTTAAGAAGCAGTTGCTAGTCTACTAATTAAAATATTGTTTGTCTATCTTTACGTCTCTCTTTACGTCATATTCATCTATTAATTGGTCCACCTGTCAGTCCGTCCGATTTAATACTGGGAGATTATTATTTCTATTCAAGATTTCGTGATGATTCTCCTGATCAATAAGAATCTTCTCATTAGCTCACTAGGTCTGTTGGTCTTCCTGTAAGTGCTTGGCCGTCTTTCTTAAGTTTATGTTGAAGAGCCTAGCAACTTATGGCTGTTGTCAACCTTGTTATTGTACACCATTTTTCATATATTCATTATCTTTATTAGTTCCTGAGAAAATAAAAATGTTTAACCTTTAATGATTCACTATCAATTTATTGAAATAACACCATGCTAATGAAATTTGATATTCAGATTTCTTTACTTTATTTATTATTTTCTTCATTTAATGCATTGTTTGGTATAGTTAAATAATAATAAAGTTCTCAGTTTATTTATTCATTTTGTTTAAGTTTAAGATATTTGTGAAGAATATTGTGACACTACCCATGTAATATAAATATTTACAGTGCAGTGTAGTGAATAATTAATTATAGTTTGTTCATATGTGATTGTCTTTTTTTTTATTTTCTTCAGATGTTTAGACAGATATTGTTCTTATTAGCAATTAGAATAATTAAAAGTAATTTTTTATTTATCAGTAGATCTACTCTACAGGAATTCATATGGTTAAGTTAGGGAAGAAGACATTTTTCTCATGGCCCAAAAAATTACTAAAAAATATAAAATTAGTCTGGCCTTTTGCAAGATCTTACATGACCTACAAACAGTAGGATAACTTTAACTTTAGAATATAGGATAAATTGATGAATTATGCAAGAATAATCAAAATAATTTTTGTCTTATTTTTATAGATGCCAATTGTCATCATGTAGAAGGTAAAATTATCAAATCACAATAAGAAAAATATTTTTACCATAAATTAGGAATGTCTTTCTTATTCAGATTCTATTTCAATTTTTAACCTAATATATATCATTTCAAATGTGATTTTAGACTTTGTAAAAACATTAGCAGATTATATGAAGTCCTTGCCATGTCCAAAGGTTTGTTTACTTTAATTTAATTATTACTTGTGCCTTTCCTACAAATTTGGCATCATGGGATAATTGTGTTTTACAGATAATTTTAAGATTGCTCAAATCTGTACCTACCTAAGAATACTAAACATAAAATACTCCAATATAGGATCACACAAAATAGTAATTTGTATGGTTGGGTTAGTTAGATAAAATTAGAAGACTAGTTTAGTCCTACTACTCATCCGATAGGATTGCAAATGTATTTAAACTTCTGCAGCTATAAGATTTGGCAAAATTTGGTAGGAGGAATTTAAATTCAACTACACACTTTAACAAATTCTAATGTTTTTAAAATTTTGACTAAAATTCATATAAATTATTTTCAGGGCTGTAACTATTTGTACCACACTGCTCAGTTTGAGGCATCTAGAGCAGATATTGTTGAAATTCTATTAGATTTTAACAAAATGGGAAATGGGACAGACATACCTAATACAGAGGCTAACTTTGTAAAAATGAAAGAATGTCTGTCAAAAATTATTCTCAGTGATTCATCAGTAAGTAATATTGCTTTAAACAATAAATTTATTCACCATTTAAGATTAAAAAGTAATCCTTGATTTTAGTCAAATCATGAACTTATCACAGCATCATTAGTAAGAGCAGAAAAAATTAGGTAAATTATATATAAAAGTATTTAGTCAGTCCTTTTTTTATCTTGCATCAGCCAATTGACGTTTAATTACTTTAGATTCTCTAATAGTTATAAAACATAATTGTACTATTTGTTTTAGGAAAAAAAGAAGAAAATCAGGTAAATTTTTAAAATTTAAAATTTGAAAAAATATATTATTTGCATATAAGATTGATTTTAAGTTAAAAATAGAGGTGGCTATGGTGGCTATGGTCTACAGGAACATAATCCTTTCAAAACAGGTAACAAATTCAATATTTTCTTTTCAATTAAGAATAGTAATGTTAATCAAATCTAAAATGAAATAAAAATTAGCCTCTAAAATCAACTTAAATGACTTGATTTATGAATGTGTTATGGATTAGATTGATTTGAAAACATTGTTTCAGTCAAATAAACTTATCTAAGAGAATTTTTAGAAGCAGTAAAAAGACCATCTTGGCCATGAGTGATACAGTCAGATAGAAAACACATCTTATTTGTTTAGTTGTTTTACTATTGCCAATGTCTTTTTTGCTCTTTAGATTATACAGTTGATTTAGAGGATGATGAATATTATTCTAGCAGTGAAGCTACATTTGGAACAAGTTTAAAAGGTATGTATACAGCAAATTGTTTCTATCAAAAAATCAATATTTAAAAATTGCTAAATATTTAGAAACAATTGAAGTTGGAGAGTCATTATCTGTCATGGGTGACGAACTTCATAAGACTTATAATGATACAAAAATATGTAAGATTTTATATTGATTCAGATTATGTAAATAAAAATCCTGTTATGTTCTAAAAATTTGAAATAAAGTTGAATATTAAATGTGTTCTTAATTTTAGCAGAGTATGTTTTCAAATTAGAAGAATTTGCTGATAGTCTTCTTAATTTTAATGTAAGGGTTATCTTTTTAATATAACATATAAAATGAGATACAGTATTATTAAATTTATACAACTTAGGAAATTACACAATTTGATGTAACTTGGAGAGAAGCCAGAGATAGTATTGCAGAAGTGTTAATGGACTTAAGAGACCCTAGGTTAGTAAATTACTGACTTTATATAGCTTTATATAGTTCAGCTAATTCATTATTACATCTAAAATCCATCTAAATATTTTTTGATTTGACCAAATAAACCAACAGTAAGACTTAATTTTACCTTTAACAACAGTGTTTTGAGCTATCTAACTCATTGTTTTTTTCTGAGAGATATCACTGGTGTTTAAAGATTATATAACTATACTTGATCAATTTTTTTAGTGACTATAGTAAAAATCCAGCAGGCTACTCAAATTCCTCAGAACAAGGATACAACAAAGGTGTCTCAGTGTTACCTCCCACTACAGAAAACTTTAAAAGAGTTTGTAGAGGTTTTGTGTATCTATGCTCAACTCAGACAAATAGAGTAAGCACAATAATTTCTTTCTTTCATTATTAAAATCAGTATTTTTTCATATTTTGGATGTTTTCCAAAATCAGATGTAAATTTTAAAATTTTGTTTTTGTGAAGCTATATCTTTTTCACCTGTATTTATTTTTAGGACCGGTCAGAATTGGTGAAATCTGCAATCTTTATTGCAGCAAAATCAAGGTTAGAATAGTTATTTATTGCATTGTTTTATAAACAGCTTTCCGTGGATATAAAGATGCACAATTATAAGATTAAAACCAGTTTTGTTAGACCCAAGATGCCTAGAGCATGATCTAACAAAACTGATTTTAATATAATGATTGTACATAGAAAACTAGATATAATAAAATGATATATATAATTTTTCAGTATGGCTTAGAACCCATTCTATTCAACTGGATACTAATCAAATCAGTTTCAAAGCGATACTGGAAATTAGTTTTTTATTTTTTACATACCGTAACTTTTTTTTTAGACCAGATAAAGATGAAATTCCCATACACATGACAGATCTGTTTTTTGATGTTCAAGCTGCAGCTCCTAGGAATAATGAGGAATATGCAGGTTTGGAATAATTGTCATAGATTAGTATTCTCTACTAAAATTAACAAATATTCCCTAAAATATATAAACATTTATGAGTACTTTTGGCCAAGCTCCTTATCAAATTGGAAATGTCCTAAATATTAATTAACCACTAATTATTATTTTTAAGATTATGCTGATGAGTTGTCAGGTTTGAATCTTACATTTTAACATAAAAACTCAATCTTAAGTATTTTTTTTCTCTGATTCATCAACATTAATCTTATAAATGCACTAAAGGATCCTGGAGATCTCTAGGAGTACCTACTAAAGTTTCAGGTGAGAATATTAATTTTTATTGGTTAATGTTTTTGATTGAACTAATTTACACATACAATATTTAAATTTTATTTCACTGTATGGCTTCAAAACTGGATTGGAACCGGTTCTAAGCTATACTGAAAAATTATGTATACCTTCGTGTTATATCTAGTTTTCAATGAAGATAAAAATGTACTTTTTTTGTATCCGCAGAAAGCTGTTTATAATACAATACCATAAATAACTATCTTATCTTTTTCCAGATGAAGAATCAGCACTTGACTTTTTAAGGTGCAATTTTAAAGAATGTTTAATTAATGACTTTTGAAAAATATTATTATAATAACATATCTAAAATTCTTATTATATTTTACTGTATAATACTTTCCTATTGTAAGAGAAGACAATGACATCCACCAAATGCATTCCTCTTGGCATCAGTTCAATGGTAACTACAAGTCTAGAGATGGTAACATCATTGATGAATTTGTTCCAACTGATAGGGAGAGAGAAAGATTTTTCTATTTTCATAATATTTTGATTCTAAGGTAACTTTTTAAATGTTTTTATGTAGGTAGAGGTATATTTGTCCATTAATTAGTGCTATTGAATTTATTTAGTATATCATTAAGAGTTTCTCTATGATTACTGTATAGCTCTATTATGTATTCAGTTTACTTTTTTATCAACAGTTTCTAATAATTAATCATATCTAGGGCTATTCTGTTGTTGTTGTTGTATTGTTTAAGTTGAAAAATATTATAAATTACAGAAAATGAATAACATAATTTTCCAACTAAATTTTGTTGTTGATATTTTAAGGTACAATATTGAGAGGCTAGGTGAAGGTCTACCTCCAGTTGAACCAATAAGTCCAGAAGTATTTGATCAAAATATTAAGTAACTACTTTAGATATATAATTAAAAGTGTACTAGGATTGAAGTCTGTCCAACTAAATTAGAATTCTTTTGGAAAATGGTAGATTATAACCCTTTTATTCATTGCTTTGAATAAAATAAAAGATTATTATTATTGTAGGTTAGGTTAAGTTGAAATTAGTGAAGCCCACAGGCTTAAACGCTCTTAACAGAATTATATCTATAAAACCATTTGTTATGGTTGGAAAATCAGGAACTAATTGATTAAAGAAAATCACTTAGACTAATTTGTTTACAAATCTTAAGGAAGCTTCTTTAATTTGAGAAAGCTGTGATTTATTCTAAGCTAGTAGGAGGGCATAAATAAAAAAAATTGTTTGTGCTTTATAATCTTAAATATGATTTAAGTGCTGGTTATACAATAACACCTGAAAATGATCCTGAAAGAAAATTGATTGAAAGATATGAAAGGTACAACATATCTAACAAGTTGTGGTAATACTCTATAAATCATGAATGTTAGTCTGCATGCACATGTAACACTTGCATACAACACTTTTATAGTAGTATGTCTTTTTTAAAATCCTTATAAGATGTTTTCTATCTTAAGCCAAAGACATCTTAATTTTTTTTACAGACTATAAAAATAAATTTCATTTTTTTTCTGCTGATTGTTCAATAATATTCATAGTTTCAATTATATTTAAGTACTTCAGACTCATGTACCCTATCCCTTGGAAGTCAGGAAAAACTCAGAGATTTGTTTGGAAGACAGGACAGGTAAATTATAGAGTATAACTACTGCTTTAACATAAAGTGTAGCACTCCCACTTAATTGAGGACCCAACAACATACAATTATATTAAAAATTGTACTAACTGTTGCTATTTCAAGTTAGTGAAACTTGGCAAGTCCCATATCCTATAAAAAATAAACTTACAAGGAAAAGACAAGTAAAAAAAAGGTTGTTTTTCTGGTCTTAGATATAATTATTAATTATTCCGAATCAGGCCAATCATTTAAAGATCTTAAGGTATAAGACAATGGATGATAAATTGAATTAAACTGTATACCAAATGATGGTAAACCCCTTCCTTCCTTCCTCTATCTTTACCAGGGATGAAGGGGACATTGGATTGGACTCTAAAATCATAACAATCTCGTTTTCTCGGTTGACAGATAAGAAACTATTGGAACATTTATTCAAAATTGGTTGTTTGGTGTAAACTAGTAGTAGCCAATCTTTTCACTATTAATTTTGCACCAATACATGGGGTAACTTTGTTGCACAAAATTGGAGGTGTGCATCAAGTTATTGTCCATTGTCTTATCTTTTAGGAATCCTGAGCTGGATCTTTAAATCATTTTAGTGGTGAGCCAGATCAGGGTGATCTAACTTTCCACCAATGAGAGCACAGCATTTTATGAAATTCCGCGCTGTGATTGGCTGAAATTCGGCTCGCCCCGATCTGGCTCACCACTAAAATGATTTGAAGATCCAGCTCTGAACTTTATTATAATTAGAATGAGAGGAAGTTCCATGCAAGAGTGGGGAGAACAAGTAGAGGAACATTATCATGCTCAAGTAAAGCAGATTTTTTTAGGCTTTTTAAAGTGCCTATATAAATAACCAATTGCCAATTAAAATGAACACTGTCCTGTCATTTATAATTAGTCTGTGTATTGGACAATTATTGGTCATTTGTAATGTATTACATCTTTTTTTATAGGCACTATAAAGAACTTCATTTTTCTTTCTTAATAAACGTATTTTTGAGTTTTACGGTCTGGTTACATTTTGTAAAGGTTAGAAGATCCCCGTAGGGATAGTCTCTCGAAAGTACCCAATAAGGGCCTTATTTTTTTTCTCTAAAATAAAAAAAATATAAAGGACAGGTTCTTAAAAAATATGTTTGAGCAATCTGGGTATAAAACAAATATGCAATATTATTTGAACAACTATTTCTGTATTTCTTCAGGGGCTGCTATTCAGCCAATTAATTCCTTTTGAAATTGCCGAAAATTAAATTTTTGTTGGAGTAAAGTTGGAGTAAAATTTGTTTTTTGTTGTTACAGAAAGGGAAGTGGGTAAGAAGGGGGAGAAAAAATTGAATTTTTACTTAAAATTGTTTGTCAGAATCACATTCTCTTTTCCCTGCTTGTCTTATAATTTTTTTTTTCAGTTACACAATGAAATAGCGTAAGTGGCTATTAATTAATAAATTCTGTAATACAAAGCAGTTGGATGTTTGTATGCAGTTCTGTTAACTCTTTCCTAAACCACTAGAATATAATTTTTATAAATCTTAGTTCTTAGCATTATAGAGGCTATTTTGTGGGAGGTAGGTAATCATTCCTAAGAGATTTGACCATTAATACCATAAAACCAGAAATACATATATATTTGTGTAAAGGGGCTAGGGGGATTTATAGTTTATAAAAAATAGTAGACAAGAAATGTTAAATGGCTAACAAAATACTTTTTTTCAGTAATAATTGTAGAATAAGAATGATGAGACATTTTGCGGGTAAAAATTTGTTTTTAAAGTTCCATACCTTCTGAATTCTTTTAAAATAACAAGCTTTCTTCTTTCTTCAGCTTTTTATTTTCATGGCATATTTTAAAGTTCTGCCTTTTATCCATTACTGCCATACCATGTTGAAAGCACCAGTTCTCGTCCGATCATTAGACACAATTTAATAGATATCATTTTTTAATACCTATAATTGCAACAACTTTTATTTCACAGAAACTTACAATTTTTAACATTTACAAAACAGGTTACTTATTTGCATCAAGATCCATGACAAATCTCTAAGGGAAATAAATGTCTATAGTTGATCTCAAATTCTCCAACCATAGAGTGTTTAAAACTCATATAATAGATCTGCAATATTCCTAATTAAGCTCCATTGATCAAAGCGATAAGACCATTATTCTATTTGTTAATTGAATGAATTAGGTTTTTGATAGATTATTATTGTTAAGTATCCAAACATTTTTTCACAATTTTTGTCTTATTAATTTTTTGTTTAGTGTCTGCAAGAACTCCAATTTTCTACAGGAATCATTACATTTCAATAATTATTTAACAAAACAAGAACCATTACGTTCATTAGTAAGAGAGAACATGAAGGGAAAAAAGAGAAGAGAATAACACTTGTAGAGTGTCAGAACTGAATAATCAGAATATAAATGTATAAGAGTCGAAGCAAAATTGTAAGTGAATTTGTTGAAAAATTGCTTGATGGAGGATGGTATTTAAGGACATAATACATTTTTAGGACTTGATTATAGAGTTGCTTCGCTTATGATATTGTACTTTGTTTTCCCAAATCAAATCAAATTAATCAGATATTTAGATGATATAAAATTTGTTGTTAAAAAAGTGAAAAAATCTACATGTTGAAATTGGACGTACGGACATTTTGGTAAAGATTATAGAGCTTTCTAAATTGTACCTAACTACTACATGGATCACCATGAAAAATTTGAAATCGATAGGACAATTCTAACGAACCTAAATTAACGAAAAAAAGCTATCCGTTACGGACGGACGTACGGATTGACGGACGTACGGACGGACTGACCGATCCTAATTGTAGAAAAGCTTCGCCTTTAAAAATGAATGTTTGTTGAATGTTGATGGGTTAGGGATAAAAATCGGAAAACCCTAGTATTATGGAACAGAATGACAGACAGATAGACAGATAGATTGACACAAACGCTTTGTGGCTCAAAGTTGGAAAGTAAAAAAAGTTAATTTATAACCCCTTTGTACTACTGGCTTTTGGATGCCTCTAAAAAAGAACCACGTCAGTACAGCGGTTAGCGAGATCTTAAGATACGGACAGACTGAAACTAACAAAAACTTATATAAGACATATCTTTATTTGAATATTGAAGTTTATGGTGCAGATTGAAATGATATGTTAACTAGGGTGCATGCTGAAATCAACAGAATTTGGGCCAACTATTATGTATGTATCATCTTTCAATACTACATAACAAATCAATTGTGTTTGCTTTATGGTAGTGCCTAAAAACCGAAGCTCTTTATAGTGCCTATAAAAAATGATCAATACAATACAAATGACCAATGATAGGTCATTATTCATTTTAATTGATCAATGGTAATAGTGGGCCTGTATGACGTAATTTTTTATAGGCACTATAAAAAGCTTCATCAAAAAACTATTACTCTAAAATCAAGATACAAATTTAGCTAACAATATTTTTATTAGTCAGATAAGAGATACACAGAATCTGATGTTTATCCACCTAAAGGTAATAAATATTAAATCCGTTTCCAGTATTTCTTCAAATCCGCTGGATTAGAACCGGTTCTTAGCCATTCTAAAAAAATCATACATAGCATCGCATTACAGAAATTTTCCACGAATATTAAAATGAAAATCATAAAATTAATACCGGTTTTTAGAGCCCTCCGGTATAACTAAACTGGTTTTAATCTTATGATTTTCCATTTTATATCCGCGGAAAGCTGTCTATGATACGATGCGATAAATATCTATTATATGTTGAACAGTCCCTTGTCCCTGGCACTTACCACTTACATCTAGAGTGATGGACGTGTGCTGCGGACACGACTGACGGACGTTCCTTGATTCCAATTGTAGAGAAGCTTCGCTTCTAAATCCAATAACAACAGAGATTTCTAGTCACAAGTTTATTAGTCTAAAATTTTAACAATACAAATCTTATAATCTATAAAATTAGGTTAGGTCATATGCGATATATTTCTTCCCTTTGTAAATATTTTTTTTGGGGGAAGGAATCAAATATACACTAGAGGCTATATAGGTTAAAATTATGATTTATTAAATAGGCACATTTTATTATTTTATTATTTTAAGCTAGCGCAGCTACTCTCACTATAGGTCTGTCCGCTACATACACTTTAGTAAAGTTGCTCAATTTTTTACATTTTTAAAATGTTCATGTGATGAAAATTTGGTTAGGGGGGGGGGGGGTTAGCGGAAACTTAAAGGAACGGAAAGTTAAGGGGAGGAAGTGATTTGATAAAAAAAGTAAAATTAAATATCTGCAATTCTGATTAAAATCTGACCACCCTATCATCACAAACCGACCGACAGACACAAACAGTTATAGAGTAGCTTTGCTACTTAAAATTACATGTAATGCCTTGCATATATTCCTAATTTACTGGTATATATAAAACTAGCGGCTACGCCCCTAGCCTCTTGGGGCAAAGCCCCAAGAGGTCATTAAAGAAAAAAAAAATTACCTCTAGAGATGCCCCTACAAATTTTAAATAATTCAAAAAAAATTAAGTACCTGATGAGAAGCCCCCACTCCACCACTAATTTTAAATAATTTAAAAAAAAAAAGAAAAATAGTGTTTTTTTTTTCATTTTTTGGGGGGTTGACAGACATCATTCTACTTTGTATTATAGATTGATCACGGAATTGGTTTTTTTTTGGTGCGGGGAGGGGATAATTCAAGTTCCCCTCAGATAACAATTTGAATAAACAATTTTTTATAGGTTTGGTGATTAGAGGCATTTATCTTCATTCTAGATGTGAAAAACCAAATCAGGTTTTTGTTATTCCACACAAGGGCAAATTTGTCCATAAATAACGCAACATTCTTTATGTGATAATTGTAATGCTTTATCGACATTTTGGCGGTTCCCTGAAAGTGCAAAGTCGAGCACATAAGCCTCCTCTTTATTTGGAATTAGAAGGGATGGGGGATAGTTTTTAGTGAGTTATCATTTTACTTTAGGTCAGGGTAGGTTAGACTGGGTAGATAGTAAGATATATAAGTTGGAAAGGATTTTAATGTTAGAGGGAGATTTGAAATCTGCGTCAAATTTTAAGGATTTTTTTTTATAAAATTCGTTTTTTTGTATAATTCTTTATCTAAAAGCGAAAATACAATTTAAGTTAATTAATTTTGACATCTGTGATTGGTGAATTGAAAACTATCTGTGCTCTGATTGGAGAAGTTTAAGTGTCGTAACCAATTAGAGCGCAGGTAGTTTTCAATCCACCTATCATGGATGTCAAAATTAATTAACTTAAATTGTATTTCCGCTTTTAGATAAAGAATTATACAAAAAACGAATTT
>LS053803.1:53921-64268 GCA_900241095.1 Acartia tonsa | reverse complement strand
ATCATCAAAAGAATACTTGTAGAGTGTAATAACTTAATAAGCAGAATATTAATTTTTAAGTCTAAACAAAATACTATTTAAAAATTCAAAATAATGACAAAATACTTTAGTACAGTATACTGTTTATGGAGGACATAGTTTAAGGACTTGATTATGGAGATGCTTCGGTTATAATGTTGTGCCTTACTGTTCTAAGAATTAATATTCCAAAAATCAGATGAATGGGATAAATATAACATACATAAAAATGTTGTCAAAAGTTTTTAATGGACATAAGGACTTTCTATTAACGATTTCTAGATCTTACCTATCTGTTAAAGGAATCCTCTCATTCAAAGTTTAAAATCGATTGGACAATTCTAACATGCGAAAATTAACAACTAGAGCTAATCTTTATGGACTGACGTACAGATCATAATTACAGAAAAGCTTTTCTTTAAAAAAATGGTAATTCTTTGAAGTAGAACAAAAGGGTAAGCGTACTTTCCAGGAATCTCATAATAATTCTGTTAATAGAAACATTATTGACAGCTATAAATTCATGTATAGCTTTCTATAAACAGGTATAGGTAAGGAGTTCAATTAAAATGAATTTTAATTATTATTATTTAAAATCCGCTTATTAACATTACAGTGCAGTTAACGTTCAATTTTTCCCCCCCTATTATCAAATACACGTATTAAAAAGTTTAACACAAACACTATTTAATAAAATGCCTAAATATTGATCACTACATTACCTTTTATCTTCAAATTCTACAAAAGCAAATGGTGGCCCCTTCTTATTTTTGAGATCTATGAATGAGATGTTCCCGTATCTGTGAAATAAATCTTCTATGTCCTGCAAATAATATTTATGTCATTTTTAGTGGCTAAACCTTATAGAGTTTTCGTCCGTCAGAATTCTTGAAACACGGCTATTTAAGATGACGTCTGAATATTCTAAAGCGATTCATCCAAAAAGTAAGTACTTTTTTTCACGGAAACAAATTCTTTAATACAATATATGATTTTTCAGTGTGGTTCAGAACCTGTTTTAATCCATCAAAAAATAATATGATCAGGAGCGCAACTAGAAATGTATTTATTCCGACCGCAAATAGAATTTAATTTCTCTGCTCCCATACGAGATAGACTTTCGAAATTTCTACTAAACGTTCTCCTGATCAATAAGCATCTACTAAATAACCCACTGTCTGTCTGTCCTAAATTTGTACCTTATTTCTTATATCTGGAGGTAGATTGCCAACATATACTCTTCTGTCATTTCCATCTTCTCGAGACATTTTTTATCTGAATAATTTTTTTTGTCAATAAATATATTTTAAAACTGTCTTTATAGGAAGCCTGCAAGTAATACACAACTGTAACTGATTAAAGACTATCACAAGTAGACCCAATAACCAAAATAAAAAAGCCTCCAGTTCAAATAACAAAACAAATTTGTAGGCAAATTTATGGTATCGGGTATACTTGTGGCAGTCTTTCAGCAGTTTGAACGGTATATTTCTTGAAGGCTTCCTTTAATACAATACTTTGTGTACCATCAATTCCAAAAAAAGCAATTTTATTTACGCAAAAAAATAACAAAAACAAAAGTGGGGTTAATAATGATGATAGGTAATATAAGGCATAAGGAGAAAATGCAGTTTGTGCTGTAGCGATAAATTACGGACTACGGTTAATATGATTTGATGTGATATATTTAGCGGAAGTGATGGAACACTACAACATGTCCGAGTATAAAAGTTTTATTTATAGCAGAATCCAGGGTTAAGTAACTGAAAGATATATACTTTTTTTTAATTGTAGGTTTATTAATAAGGTATTGAAGAAAACTTTCTAACTGTCAAAATCATCATTATTGAACAGAATTTATTTTTTGAAACCAAATCCTTTACATCCATGTTATAAATACTGTTTTTGTCTTTTATTACACAACACAATTGGTTTTTGAATGTATTTCAAGATTTAGGTAACTATATACAGTCTTAGTGTAAGGCTTTTTAAAATTCTAATTATTTTTCAAGAGATCAAAAAAAGATTTTATCTTTTATTAATGATATGAATTCTGTTGTCAATCTTATTGCAATATAATTTTCAGCCATTTAATGTATTACAAAAACAAAACACTTTAGAAGGATTTTAATTTCTTTTTATAGCTTCCATCTTCTATTCGCATTGCTGTATCGTTGAACTTCAATTTCCTAAGAAATATTTTAGATTACACATATAATTGTCATTATCATTAGGTATTATTTTTTATCTTTTTAATCTTCGTTAAGTAGGTACCTACTAAATCAATAAAAACTAATACACATTTAAATTTTCTTTTCAAATTATTTTGAAAGATTTATAATCAACAGAGCAGTTATTTTACTAACATTTTCGGACAAACAGAATTGAATGATAAAAATAAAAATCACGTATTTACAGAGTAGCGGCGCTGTTAGCAATATATATGAAAACTATGTGTTCAATTATTTTTTTTTTTTGATAAATGCATTAAAAATCCTAAAAAAAATACCTTAGTAAAGCTATCAAACCACCAACTGTTGCTTCCCCTGGTTTCCGTTCCATCCATTCCTAATCAATATTTCTGTATAGAAACAACCAGTTGCTTCGACCCTATTCTCTAGAGGCAAGAGGTGAGATGAAGTAGAAAAGTATCCTAAAACCACCCTTAGACATTGAAAAGCTTCCATAAAAAGTATATTTCATTTGGACTATAAATTTCAGAGATCCTAAGCGTGAGAAAAACAATCTTACTACGTCATTTTATAGGAAAGAATATGAAGTTTGTTTTGTACAATTCATTCCAGAATGTCAAAATAACCATTTTAAAGTAAATTTTCAACCCAATAATTCACAAGATTTGATGTAAATTGCAAATAGATTATTTTATCAAATGAAAAATCTCTTCCCATTATAAATCTTAAAATATCTTACCCTTATAAATTCTGAAATATGTTCATCAAAATCTCTTCCTTCATTTCTGATTCTAGCCTAAAATGCAATATCTTTATTAATCATGTAATCTACAAATAAATTACTCATTAGAATAATGTAATTTTACCAATCAACTGTGTATTTGAATAAATATGACATAAACTTTGTTGATACCTATATGATAAGAATTTTTTAGATTTTAAAAAATAACACAGAATGTTTAGTTTCAGAAATATAGAAAAATACTTGCCTATCTTTGTAAGTTTAAAAGACATAGATTCTTCAGGTAAAATATTTAAATGTATCAAAAACAGTGAGGATTAATATCCAAATCACGGTTGAAATAATTCACAAATTTTTTGACAAAATATCATAAAATAAGTTTAAAATCCATATTTATCAGGATATCTTTATTTTGGTTCATCAACAATCACTATCTGTCTTAGATCAACCAATCAACCAATGAAATAACCCATTTACACTTTACATAAATAAAAATACATGGATTTTGAAAAGACGTAAAAAAATAATGGAAAATGTGTACCTGTACAACAGGTACTCTGGCGGAGAGACCAGTTTGGTGAGCCAAGTTCTGCCATTTTTTCATTAATAAACTGTTCCCAGATATATACTCTATCATTTCCTATTAATAATATTTTTAAAAGAGGATGAAAGGAAACCGCTGAACAAAAACTAAACTTATAATAAAGTAACAGGATCTCTGTCTGTTTTTCTGACTGTGTGTACCGAAGGATCTCGCTAACCACTGAACCAATACGGTTCTTCTTTACCGGGCAGCGCATCATAGGTCCTGGTAAGGTTTGTAACTATTTTCGGGGAAGGGTACCACTAAAGAAAAATCACAAAAAAGCATAAAATTAATTTTTGGTAAACAGGTGATTAACAAAGATTATTAAAAAATATTTAACGTGCCCATAGAGAACCCTATGTGCGTACCCGCTACTATAAAATAAAGTACATGTTCAGATGAAAATAAAAATTGAGGTTTCATTTTAAACTTGAGAACTTGGTACTGATAAATATCTAAATTAAAACTGACCTCACTGATTTCATCAGAATCCTGATAACCCCGTTTTGTTCCTCTGGCGCCACCATGTTTGCCAGCCGCAAGGTGATGGTCATGTAACCCATCCAATGGCTGGCAACCATTCTGTGGCTGAATGTCTGATAGGTTGCTGCTGGCGGAAAAAATGGACAGGTCGCTGGAATGTAGTGGACTAGAGCCAGGTATACTTCTGCTGGAAGCAGTTCCAGGTACGCTAAGGGTTGATGGTGTTCTGGAGGCTGCTGGCAGGTGGTGATGTGGACTGTTGGTGTCAGGTCGGGGAGGCGTACCTGATTGTAAAATTAAATAAACTCAAAAACTCGTATACAATTCAGAAGTAATCCTTGTATAAAAGTAACAGGATGCCTGTCTGTCTGTTTGTACCAAAGGATCTCGCTAACCGCTGTACCGATATGGTTTTCCTTTACAATGCAGCTTTTCATAAGTTCTAGGAATGTTTATAACTATTTTGGGGGATAATACCACCATCCTCCTAAGAGAAATCACCCACCTAAAATCATGACCCTTCCACATAAACATAAAAAAATAGGGGGGGGGGATCGACTACCTTCCCCCTCACATTAAGTGCCCTGCCTCCGGGGTGTAGCTGCTAGTAATCTAATAAATCAACAATCCTTTTCAGTCTGTATATTATTTTGACCGTCATTAACGGGTTTTCAACAATCTTAGTAAAAACTTAGTGCAATTGCAACATAAAATAATCTTGAAATATGTAGGTAAAATTCCAAAAATAAGTAGGAATTGGGTTTCCAACGAATGCTACCTATCGTATTTACTATAAAACTGAAATTAAAATTTTTCTACCTGAAGACTGACTGGAATGCGATGGTGTAGAACATGGTGGATGATGACTCGAACCCGATACCTCAGACAGGTTCAGATTATTTGATCCAATACTAGCTCCATTAATTGAGCCTCCCGTTGGATTGGAAAAGAACTGGTGTTTAGTGGTTGGTTTCGGACTAGATTCATGGTTTGGAATGTTGGCAGATAATGCATTTTGATCATCATTAGATTTTATATGATTACCATTTGTTATAATTCCACTATTATGAGCATTTGTCTGATTTTCAAGGCTTGAAGATGGTTTACACAACAGCTCTTGTTGCAAATTATTTTCTAAGGAACTTTCAATATTTCTTCTTTTAGCATTGTTGTTTATAAATAGTTGAAACTTTTGCCTTTCTTCTTGTGTAAGAGTACAATTCTACAAAAAAATACACTTGAAATTTAAATATTTCAAACATCATGCCTCAAATTTCAAAATAATTTCAATGTTAAGGTACCTACAGTCTTTGACTCAAAAAATGTTTCAGATGAAATATCTCTTCTTATAAAAGATGTATTACATTTAAATTCTGATCATGTGTGTTAAACTAAAACTCACCTTGATTTGTAAAGCCAACCAATCAAAGTCCATATCCAGATAGTCTATAAACCTCAGGTACACCGCCTCACTCTTGTGCGTGGCAAGCAGGGTGGCCAAATCCTCAACTTGCTTCTTGTTCCCCTCTTTCTCACTAAAATAATTTTTAAATTGCTATATGAGTAAACAAGGGTTCATGAGCTATGTATTGGAAGGAGTAAGAAAAGCCGAAAAAACGAGTTAAATCTAAAAAGTGAATAGCCTGAAAAAACGAGTTAAATCTAAAAAGTGAATAGCCTTCACGGGATCTATGTGAACTTGTGAAGCTTTCCTTTAGTAATATGGAGAACTCGATTGGTTCAGTAGTTAGCGAAATCTTAAGCTATTGACAAAAAAATACTAATTTATATAATAGAAATCGGGTTTTAATCAGTTTTAGAGTATCTTTGTGTGTTACTAAATCATCTTTATTAATGATTTTTTAAGTTTTTGTAATTTTGCAGTAAATAAATTGGAGTGCATTAATAAATGCAATAATCCGTAAGTTAGGACAGAGAGAGTTCCCCTAGTTATGAAGAGTAATTGCGCAATTCACCTGAGTATTGAATATTCATCAGCTGATAAAATGGCACGCTCAATCAAAGATGGCGCCACCATGCTGAAGCTAATATCAGATGCAAGCTCTTCTTTGCATTTTAGCAAACAAAGACGCCAGTCTTCAGCCATTTTTGTGTTTGTAATTTCTTACGTTAGAATCATTATACTTCTGAAAGAAAAGTTAACTAAATTAAACCAAAACAAGGCTAAAACCCAGCCTTGTAGTCTTACATAATAAGATCTTTCAGTGTTGAAAAAAGACACACAAGCCAAACCAAACCTTACCTACCCTAGCCCGTGCTGCCAAGGTTAGTTTGGTAGACACACACAGCACAACTGAGATTTGGCCATCTTTGCTGTATTGACAGACGCATTTATAACTAAAGATTTTGGCGCATATTGTTAACTTCGGATTATTGCGTGTTGGTTAAAAGGCGTCGCAATTATTTGGCGGAATTTGAATCTCTACTTTGCGTTGTGGTGTGTGCGATGTTGTTGTCTGTTGGGTGTTTGGATCCATTCAGATAGATTAGTGGTGGGCCGTTCATGTAATCTGGTAGTCCTCGTCTATGCTGATACAACCTAGGCATTTCAAATAAAATCATACATTTTAAATTGTATGTCCTTAAATTAAACAAGTATAAAAAAAAGCTAGATGAATTGTTTTTTTGTAGACACACATTGTGAAGGTTGTAGTTTCGTTATCTGAAAACATTTTCTTAAGCAACTAGGTAAAAAAATTAATGTTTTCTAACCTTTAAGGAGGTACCCACATGGATTTTCTTTAGTAGGCGGAGTTGTTGGGGGCAAATGGGCTCCACCTTCTCCCCAATATACAGAGGGCAGTCTTAATACCCAATAGCTGTTGATGGTTAGTCTAAATGAAAATATATTTATAATTTTACTAATGCTTTTGGAGTACAATTAAAGAAAATTAACGAAAAAGAAAAAAGGGCTCCTTTATGTAAAGAAATAAGAATAAAATGACTTAAATTAATTTCAAACGGTCTTAGCATCAATGATATTGAAATAGTCATCTAATCTATTAAGTAGATCGATGTCTTTCTGTCCGTTGGGCTCTAATCTTCAAGGAATATAGCTATTTGTTTTGTTTTTTTAATTTTGATAAAAGAAATTTTTGATAATATCTCTGTAACTTTAAGAACGATTTTATATAAGAGGGGGGACTTTCATTATATTTTAATAATATTACTTATTATTATCCTACCTTACAGGTGCATCCCATCCAGTGACAAAAACCGGCCCACCAGCAACAGGCTGCACCTGTGGCAGCAGGGTCACATGCACAGGTGCCTTGGGTGTCACCAGGTGCAATCTCATCAGCTGGGCAATGGGTGGACTCTTGCTCCTATCAAACAGATACTTTGTTTTCATCTACAATACAGGCCTGTCATAGTATTCAACGAAATGTAATGAAAAAAAGTAATTTTGTTATATGGCATATCTGCAAATATCGAGGCTAGGTATGAGAAATTAAAACAAATAAATGGTTAGAAAATAAAACAACCAAATTTTAATTAAATCCTCATCAAAGATCAATATCTTTAATAAAGATAATTCACAGAATAAAATTTTGACAAAGTATCTGTTCCTGCAAGGACAAGCCGTATACAAAGGCATGTCACTGTTGACTAGCTCCGCTGCGGCACCTCGCATCGTGTTGGAGCTCTTCATGGGCTGCCCAGGTGCTGATACCATGAACCTACATTTTAAGGTAATGATTATTGATTACACAGGTTTTTCTACTAAAGATTGCATTGACAACGCTAAACTAAACCTACAGACAGTGAAACTTTTATAAAAGTCAGGAAAAAAAGAATGTTAAACTTAAAACTTAAGAATGAATATGTGTATAGCTGTTTAAACTACTAAACATAAGAACATACATTGAAAGATAATAATGTAATTTGAAAGAGAGAGAGAGAGTTAATGTACGTTTGCTCAATTATGTGAAAAGATCACCTTTTATATTTTATGCAATTATTTTGCTAATAATTTTTATTGTCAAATAAAAATACAGATTTATTACAACTCTTGAAGTGTTTTTTTCTATACATAATAATTCATTTGATGTTGGAATAAATCTCCTACCTGTGACCCCTAGGGCACTCATACTCGAATCCAACAAACACTTTGACACTAATCTTCTCTTTAGTGTTCTCGGCTCCAGGAGGGAGAATAGTTGCTCTGCGAGCTATATACTCCAGAATATTAGGCCAGTTCATAGCCAGCTCAGTCTCTGTAACCTAGAAAATTATTTCTTTTTATGAAACTGAAATCTTAACATATGCTCTGTATATGCCAAAACATGTCAATTTTCAAAAAGAAATAGCACAAAAAAATTTTCTGTTCTCCCCCCTCAACACAAGGAATTAACTGTAAACTTTTACCTTTGTTAAAGGAATTTCCCAGGGTAGGAGAAACTTTGAGCTTGACATGAAGCCGGGCATAGCTCCCATGCCCTGTGAGTGCGAGTACAGGGAGCTGGACCCCATCAGGACCAGGCTCCAGGAGGCAAACTCGGGCTTCAGTCCCACAGGGGAGCCCAAGGTCTTCATGTGGGGTAGGAAGTGACTGTCAGTATCATTAGGTTGATTTGAGATATTTAAAAGTAATGAAAGAAAAGTAGCCACGAACAAGATGGAAACCGAGATTTTTATAACTATACAAGAAAGGTAATAAATAAAATATGATAAATCAGAAAATTAAATTTTAATTGACCGTCATTTTTTGTAAAAATTAATATTAATGACACTTTGATATAATCAAAGTATTTGAAAGGGTGGTAAAATGAACCAAAAATACTATGAAATTCAACCACTTGACATTCCTATTGGATCTAGTAAAGAGACTCTCAACTTTGGATGGTGAATGGTTGGATACATTGCCACCATCTACAACACTACTGTTGTTGACAAGAACAGCTGATTGTGTTGAGGCTGTGCTGCTATCCAGGTGCATATTCTCCAGTACCTAGAATAGGAAAAGGATTTTATGTTATATGACAGTTGACAGCAAATTGATGTACACTCAATGATGATAAACAAAATTATCCCTTCCGTAGATTAAAATTATTAGTTGAAAAGATGGGAAAATACTTGTAAGGGACCAACCAACCACAATACCAAAGTTTTTAAAAGAACGAATAAGAAAACATGGTTATAAAACTTTGAGTATCAGTATGATTTTTTCTTTCCTGGGTTACTTGATCAAGCATCAAATGCAAGAAGATTGTGCGAGCTGGTGTTTCAATGAAAAGCTGTGTAGATAGGATAAAAAATATAAAAAAATTCTAACAAACCTCTAGTATAATCTCATCATCATCTTGGATAGTTGGTGTACTTGTTGTTCTAGCAGGTGCTCCTGACCTTTCCGGACTTTCGCCAGCTTTGTCGCTTTGAATATCTTCTTCCTTGTTTTCTTGTTCCATAGCTGTTTCTACCTCATCTTTACCAAGTGAAAGGTCTTCTTCAGGCGAGGTCTTGGGAGATGATAGAGATTCTGATCTATAATAGATATTTTGTGTATTGTGGACTAAAATAAAGCATTTGATGACTGTTATGTAGAAAAATAATATTTAACATTAATATTAGAGAAAATTACATGGCACGTATTTAGTTGTGTGCAGGGACAATGAACTAGGATTCTGACAAACAATTCTAAGCGAAAAAAAATTATTCTTACCCCCCCCCCCTTCTTACCCACTTCCCTTTAATTAAAACACCAAAACAAGTTTTACGCCAACATTACGGCACTAAAATAATCAGGTTTTCGGCAATGGAATTAATTTGCTGAATCAAGGCACCTGTTTTCGTAAAAGTAATTCTTACTAAAATAAATAATTTTAATTACCTTGAATCAACATCAGCAGAACTTTCCTTGACCATTTCTCTAACATCCGCTTTATTTTCAAGATCTTCAGTGATATCGACCTCAACGCTTTTCTGTTCCTCGGGTTGGCTGGGTTGATGGCTGTCATTAATATCAATATCAACACTTACAGCAGATGTTTCTTTGCCTGATGTTTCTCCAGTCTCATCAACTCTCTAAAATTATATCTTTATATAAAAGTAACAGGACCTGTCTGTAAAAAGAATCTGGCTAACCGCTGAACCGATATGGTCCTCCTTTACAAAGTAGCTTTTAACAGGTTCTGGAAACCGCTGAACCGATATGGTCCCCCTTTACAATGTAGCTTTTAACAGGTTCTGGAAAGGTTTCGGGGGGGGGGGGGGGAGGGGGTTTTTTTGTTTTGTTTGAGGGGGGGGGAATTTTTTTCGGGGTGAAGGTTGCATAAACTTGTGGGGTGCCGCCGGGGCCGGGCCCA
>LS053803.1:23582-35871 GCA_900241095.1 Acartia tonsa | reverse complement strand
GGTTTTTAACTATTTTTCGGCCGGTAACACCACCCCCCCAACAAACAAAAATTACCCCCCCCCCCCTCCGAAAGAATGTCATTTTCTTTTTAAAACGACAATTGAAAGTGTGAGGGGTTGTCCCCTCCCCCCGTTAAGGGTCCCTTGAGGCGTAGCTGGTTTATGATATAAGGAAAAAAAGAAGAAATTCTAAAATAAACCTACTTGACATCACCAACAGAAAGATTAACAAGATCCTCAAGAATATCTTCAGCAATTTCGTCAGGAAATACTTCTTTAGCTACATATTTATCAAGGATCTTGCATTCAATGCCAGGCGTGTCTTGCAGCTTGTAAGGTCTTCTAATCTGTTTGCTGGTAAGAGATTGGTCTACTACCTTTTGTAGCTTCTTTACTGCTTCTGTATCCTGATTATCAAAATTGTAAATTCTAATAATCTTTTATCATATGAATATTTTTGGCTATAAAGATACTTGGAAATTATAACTGAAAGGTTAGGTCAAGTTTGGGTAATAGTAGCTTAGCAGAGTACTAGTGCCCTGCAGACTTGCAGTTTCTACTTGATATACTAATTAAAAGTAAGGGGACTTTTTCTAGAGTTTACTCTACGGTTTGAAGGATCAAACTTCAAAGTTTATTTTTCTTCTCTTGTGTGCTGAATGCCAAATAAAATATAATCTTAACATAATAAAAAATGTAAATCTTACATTATCCATAGGAAGGTGTCCTTCAGGAGAATCACTGGCGACCACAGGAGCCACAACCTTCCATACTTGGTATCCAAGGTCGATAAGATCTTTTGTCAGCTCGGTCCAAGTGGCTGTCATCTCTGTATTATCTAATAACATGCATGCATTTTAAATATTGAAAACTACATGCAGGAATTAGGATTTTTTTTTTAAAGTTATAATTTCTATATTTTATTTTTAAAATGAATATTTTATGTACCTGTTAAAGCCTTCTCTTTAAGAGAAAGTTCAGCATAAATACATCTTATCACGTGTATTGCCCCGTACATTGGGTCAAATGCAGCTGCGTACAAAAGGTCGTCTTTAGCTACAGACAGCTGCTTTGATAACAAATTTCGCACATAAACTACAGCATACAGCTCAACCTTCTTATGGTCTGCATGTTTTAGTCCTAGCTCATCTGCAAATGCCCAAGCAGCTGCAGGAGCTGTTAAAATCAGCTTGAACAGATAGCCTGCAGTCAAGCAGCTGCTAGGTTTGTTACTTCTAATCAGCTGGGTTGCTTCTTGTAATATCTCCTTTACTTTGTTTGGATTTGTAAGACCTAAATATATGAAATTAGATCTGATGTTTACTGTTTATGTTGTGATATCAATTATGATAAAAGATAAAAAAAAGTTTATCAATATCAAATATTATTTAAAAAATAACCTAAAAGATGTGGTGGAAGACTTTTCAAAAGCATAAGTGACTTAGCTTTATTATTCTCATAAGAATCATAAAGTTGAGTGTACAGAGATTTCGCGGCATTTTCACTCAAACTTCCCGCCAAATCTAACCAAGATGGCGGCGTATCAAGTTTGAAAATTTCATGCAACAAGGTCAAAATTTCAAGGACAGTTCCGCGTCTTGCAAAATTAGATCCCGGGAACATGTTATCACAGCATATGACGATAATTGTGTTGATAAACAAATTATATTGTTTGACACATGTGTTTAAAATTTGGGCGTCTTTTTCAAACTTAGGCATTGTCAGCTTTTTCAACAATGTCAGTGCACCGTCATAGATTCTGCATTAATAAACCATCAAAAATAAAAAATATATGGACTATTAATAAAATATATTAGGGAGAAAAACAGCTTGTTATAAAATTTTGATGGTTATGCCTTGTAAAAATTTTCTTGATGTGAGCTTGGAACTCGTGTCTGCTTGCTGGCTGTGTCATTGACAGGTTATCTTCAATAAGTTCCTAAAAGATATCCATATATCTTACCATAACATGCAAGAACATTTTCATGTAAAACCAATAACTTTCCTATTTACATTTAAAATAAACAGATGTGTCTTGAGTATCAAAGATTCGAAAAAACTCCTTACCTGAATTAAATCAAGTTCAGGCTGAGAAAATGCTTCAACAGAACTGTGAGATTCTGCCAACAAAGATAAAGTCTGCAATCTTTCATCTATATCTGTACTGCGAGTACTTTTCTCCAGAAGATCCCTGACAATAGTTATTTTTCGCATCATATTGTAGACAGCTTTCCGCGGATAGTAATGAGAAAATTATTATCATAAGATTATTAACAGTTTTGTTAGCCCCGAGGGACCAAAGGCCCGAGCTATCAAAACTAGAATAAATATTATGATTTGTATTTCATTATTTGTAGAAAATAATCTGTAATACGATACAATACATGAATTTTCAGTATGGCTAAAACCGGTTCCAATCAAAAGGTTTTAAAACCATACTTTACAGTAACTTGAAATAACTTTTATAGTGTTTACTATAATTTTCTAACCCACATGGATGAGAAACAGGGATTGTTTTTTGGTTGATCTCCTAATATTAGACTGATACTATATTAGAACCGCATCTCCATAACTTGATCTTACTCATTATTACCTAACCCGACTTGCATATCCTTGGCAGAAATTCTTTGGCTGCGTACTTATTTATTATTGTATGTTTAGAAACTATATTATTATTTTATAAAAAAAGATATTTCCATACCTGTGTTTCTCAAATTTCCATGGTATCCCCAGCTCTCTTCCAAGTTTAAGACAGAACAGTCCTGGCTTACCCTGCAACTGTGGCTCAGCCTCAAATATCATCTCCACCAAATTTGGCGCCAATTTACCGCACTTTCCCAACAGACTGCGTGACAGCTGACTGCTGCCTAAGCTCTGTGACGTCATCATCAGCTGTTTAACCAGCGGATGTACTGTGTCTTTATACCAAGGTTTTAGATCATCTTTGTTTTTCTTGAAGTCAATCTTGATTATATTTTCGTATAAATCTGACAAAGGACCGACAAGTGCATATTCGTCCGACATGGCAAGGATTTCTTGTCGAAAGTTTGGCTGCACTTCTAGAATTTGATCCAAACCTAAAATATTGTGAAAAACTAATTTCTTTTCCTTTTGTTACTTATGATTAAAATTATAATTAATAATGTTACAATTAAACTATCAAGCAGCATTCTATGTTTTCCAACAATAAGTTTAGGTCTAAATTAAATAAATATTAATTTAGTGTGTAATATGTCCACTGCAAGGATTCTTCTAAAAATAATTCTATCACAACTAACATACCTCCACATTTGATAAGAGTAGATAGTGCTGGAAACCTGGCCTTCTTGTGAAGGGGTAGTGCAAGGGTCTGTTTTAGATATTTGCTTATCAATTCTTCACCAGAGCTGCCAAGACTTTGCAATACTTGGATCATACTTGTCAAGTAATCCTAAAAAGGTTTATCATATTTAAAAATCTAGGAATTTTATTTCTCCTGGTTTAGCCTTTACTTAAGTAAGACAACTAACCGTTTGGTACCTAGTATAAACTTATTCTGAAAGTTCAAGGGTTCTTAAGACAATAGAAGTTGGGTTGATGTAAATGTTCTATGATGATAAACTAAATTCCGTAGAGGTTTTTGGGCTAACAAATAAGTTAGCATGGTTAAAAAACTTTGGGCACCAGTGCAAATTACAGTCAAATATCCCCTCCCTCTATAGAAAAAAAGTCCTGACTGTATGGTTTGGTTACAGTAAACTAGTTTTCGCTATTTTAACTTTAAATCTACATATCTACTTAAAAAACTCTTTTTACTGTCTTTAAGTGGACGCATTGCAATCGATTTGTTTGAAAAACTATCAATGAAAATCTAAAGTGAGATAATAGAGAAACATTTACCTTAGTATTATGCTTGACAGAATCTATCTGGTGTTCAAAATGATTCCAGGTATAGTCCAGAGCTTGCTCCAGCAGGCTACAGAACTCAACCAGATCCTGCTTGCACATGTCAACAAGCTTACCAGACCAGGTCATTAGCCCTCGGCTGCATCCAAGTACTAAAATTATTTTTCTCCATCATCATGACAATGTACCTATGCAATACCGACTTTTTAAAATGAACCAATATGTCCGCTCTTAGCTTTTCCATAATTAAAAATATATTAGTAAAAAATAAAAAGGATTGTTAGATAAGGAACGGAGGGGTGGCTGTTATTTTCCTAAGGAAATATTTCTTAGTTAATGAAAGAGTTATTCAAATCGCCTCCCATCAAAAATCTAAAACCTACCAAGACCAATAAAAATCTCCCGTAATATTGTAATCCTACTAAGTTATGAGCTAGATCATACTGGACACACAGGGTTACTTTAGCATAAATTATTTAAACTGAATATAAATTTCCTTACCAATTCCAGTGTCATGATTAGATTGAGAGAGATTTAGATACATCTTTAGCAACAAATACATAAAGGTTTCTCCTGTTTCACTCTTTTCTAAATAAAAAGATTTTTTTACTAATTCAAGTTAACTAGTGAAATCTTACTAGGTATGAAAGGCAGATAGAACGCGTTCAGGCTCTAAGAAGAGTGAGATATCAGATTTTAATTCTCTGTTGATTGATTTTAATCAAATAACAGAAGGAATAACTTTAATTCGTAGGTTAAACAATAATATAATGTAATTTGTAATTTTTATGATTAAATAGGTAGGTATAAAAAATGACAATTAACATTATTAAAGAACAAAAAAAATTAGCAACCTTTAAAATGCTCATGATACCTATTTACTGAAAAAAGACGCATTAAAGAACCTTATAAGTATAATTAAGAATATAAATTTCAAATCTAGATATTCTCAAAACAACACGAATTAAAATTGAATTTCCGAATACAGGCTAATATAGGTAAAATACGTGGATTCTTGATTGTATACTATCAGTTTTTGTTGGCTAGTTTTATACCTGCTAATTGCTGAAGAGAAAAGCATGACAATACCCCATGTGCGAGACAAAGTTTCGCGCCATTTTTCCCGCTTTTTTCTTCTGAAGCATTTGTTGATTCCAAGAGTGTGAATATCTTTTCTGTTTCCTGGATTATGCTTCCAATGTAAACTATACCAGCATTACTGTTTTTATACATCCATTAAAATTCATTATTTCAATTCAAATTAGAATTAAAAGGAGAATTGTAGATAATCATTAATTAAATTTTTTGCATGTTATCAACCATAAATTATAAAATATTATATAAGTTGGGTAGGTACACAATTCTTATTTTGTTGAGGGAAAATCTATTAGTAATAATATAAATAAATAATAATGTTTTATGGATTAATTCCTGCGCAAATCAAGTGGTAAGGAGCCGTGGTAAATAATCTGGAACATAAATGTTTGCAGCTCTGATTTTAACTCTTTATCAATTGCTTCAAATCTTCCTAAAATAAAAATATCTTTTGAAATAAATTCTTTTTTATAGAATATGTAAAAGAAAGAAGTTTTAATTTAATTTTAATGTGATTTGAATCCCAGCATTCCAAAAAAAAGCAAAGACTTGTTACCTCTACCTATTTTGTTAATCTGAATGTTACCTAAGGACACCTATAATACTAAACATAATCATGTAAGAAGTTAGATTATTCATCTTATTCCTTGGATATCAACCTTTGCAAGGTTATATTTCATCTCTCTTTATAGGAACACTAGGTATTAAATTAGAGCCGAAAAAAAGCAATAAGTATGAAAATTAAAGATGTGGAGAGAAAAAACCTACCTTTAGTAACAGCCACCAAGCCTCTGATAATTTCCAAAGCCTGGTCAGTCAGGGCAGCTTTATCTACTGGGGTAACATCCTCTTCACATACTCCTTCTATCTAAATATCATTTCCATTAACAATGATGTTTGTCCAGGGTTTAGATATAACATCTTGTAAATATTTGTAATAATAAACTTCCATTGCAACAATTAAAACATGCTTTAGTACCTGTAAAATAAACTGAAATTTTGAATAAATCATATAACTAGTGCAAAATGTAGAATTTTTTCTCAAATCATGAATCATATTGACAGTGGAAATATATAAACACACAGATAAGTAATGATTATTCATCGACATAAATTAAGAAATCTTATGGACAAACTTTTACCTATCATATAAAAGGGAAAAAAACTTAGTTTTAAAAGAGGTAATGTATGTAAACTTCTAGTTAACTCGTATCAAATAAGATATTAACTGACAAAAATGTTTTACTATAGATAAAATGAATAATATAGGTACCTTTTCTTGTAAAGTATTCTGAATGAAGGGTACAACAGCCCCTATTTGTTGAATGATAGCCAACTCTCCTGACTTAAAGTTATCCATACACTTGTAAATATTCTTGATTAAACTGTTCACTTCTTCTCCCTCACTTTCCTCACAATCATTCCTGTTAAATATTTTAAATAAATTAAGGATGCATGTTCAAAGAAATTAACGAATATGCTTGATGAAAGAGATCGAGTTATGTAAATGTAAAAAAGTAAGAAACATCAAAGGTGTAAAATATTTTATTTTAGACATAACAAAATATTTTTTTATATAACTTAAGCATTTGACAAATTAAATAGAGATGATAAAATTGTGACATATTCGTGATATAAAAATATATTCTTATTAATCTATTGAATTTCGCTAGAAATAAAACAAGGATTTATCTTAAAAATGTAGTGGGCATTTTATAAGATAGGCATTTTACGAGAAGTTTTTTTTTTGAGATGAACCTTATAAACATTTAAGAAATGAATATTAACAATAGGTAAAATTTAAGATTTAGCACTTACTTTAATCTTCTTGAAATTTGCTCAATTATTAACTCATTATATTTTTCATCTTTTACTTGATTTAAACAACCTAGAATTATTACAATTTTAGTTTCAGATGAAGACATGAAAAAAATTATATTATTATATATTTTGAAGGAGCCCTCTTATATTACTATTAGTAGGCTATTCAAATAAGATTCTTTATTCTTATACAAGGGCATTATTGACTAATCTACCTTTCTATGTAATCTCTTAAATACAGTGGTTTTAATTCAAATTAAAATTATTGCATAAGTCGACCCACTTTTCCTTGACAGAATTTAATCTTAAGTAATTTATTTTCTCTAAGGGTTTGTTTGTTAAATAAAGATTACTTTTAATTTAGTAAATAAAACATACTGCATATAAAGAATGTAAAATGCTACAATTAATCAAGAATGAAAGAAATATTATCTAGGTATCAATTTTACCACTTTTACATAATATTTGAAAAAAATATGTATATACCTGTAATTGCTCTTCTAACTGGACTATTAGGCACACAATTGAACCACCATTGAACAACAATTATACAAATTATCTGTATATTTTCATCTAGGTTTTCCTACAATAAAAAATGATAATTTTAATATAAAAGTAAAGTTTCCTAGGTAGGTAGGTATTTAAAATCTCTAAGTTATTATATAATGTTTTTACCTATGTATTTAAAACATATTTAAAATCTGAAAGTTACGAAACTGTTATCAGATTGTATTGTTATTTTCCGAAACCTACAGACGTGACGATAAACCTGGAATATGGTAGCTGCGCTACAAAAAAAAATACTAACTAGAAATAAGGTTTTAATGTTTGAAATTTGTTTGTTTAAAGATTCAGCTGTCAGTATTGGAAGGAACAGATGGAGGCTTTCACTGCTTATCTGCTCAATATCACCTGAAAAATAATCCATATATAAAAGTAACTAACAGTTGTATCTATTGATTATTTTTAAAACTAATATTCCAGCTTTCCATTAAGTGCCGAAAAAGGCTTCAGGGGCATAGCAGATAGCTATAAAAATATTAGGCATGATTTTACAATTGTTAGATACCTACCTATCTTTTAAAACTTTTGACCAAACTATCACAATAAAGAATATTTTATGAGAGCCTTGAGAATAAATGTAAGATTTATTAAGATTGGGTAAGTTTCTTTTAAAATGTTAAATTAGTAGTAAAACAAACGGAACACAATCATAGACGGAAGTTTGAAGATAATTTATCTTTAATTAATTCACATTCCACGAACCTTTCATAAGCACAATACATAATATTAGTAACCAAAGTAAAATTCTTACACCTACTAATTTTAAATATCATATGCAACAAGAAAAAAAAATTTATTCTTCATTTACTAATCCCCAACCTACCTTGATCCGGAGCCAATTTTTCAGGTGCCCTATCCCCTCCCCCGGCCCCACCCTTGTCTTTTGTCTTAGTGGTGGCCCTTCTCAAGTTCATTGTTGCCATTTTAGTGAATTTTTTATATTTTAGTTTAACATTTTCAAATCTAAAAATATACATAGTTATATTGTTTTATATTTAGATTTTTCTTTATTAAATAAGGTACATTAAGTAGATTTAAACATTAATAAAATACATTCATAATTAAATAATACTTTACTTACAGCAATTTAATAAGTCAATAATTATAGAATAATATAATAGCATGATAAAAGCTAATATATATAAGCGTATTTGTTTCATTTTTTTCAGGTTTTGTATAGTTAGAACACATTCTACATTATACCCATAGTAAAAAGTTTCATAAGCGTAATTGATTTATATTTGACAAACTTAGTTTATATACAGTTTAAGCAGTATAGCTACTCTACTCATATATTAAACAGCAACACTCGCACGTTTTAAAAAATACTCTCAAATCTTTGTTTTTCTTCCTTGGCCTATTAAAACTTTTTCTGTTTTTCCCATATTTAAATGACAGGTTATAGTTGTTGAAATTCAACTCCATGACTTAAATTTGAATGCCTTTTTTTACATGTTCATTGTTCAACTAAACTTTGTTAGGCACTCTCAGTATCAAATGTGATTTTTCTTAAATAAAACATTGTAATTGTATATTGTATAAGACAAGAGTTTAAAAGTTCAATTTCTTGATAATGTCATCAGCTTGTTGATGAAAGATCTCAGTAGTGTTATTCTCTTCCTCGCTCTGTTCATCATCATCATCAGCATAGAGCAGAGCATATTCTTCCTTTACTCTGGCGGATAAGGATTTCAACGCCATTGGAGTTGGTACACCTTAACACAATATTAATATTTTTAGCAACAAAAGAAACAAACAGCATTCAAACACCAAGATTGATTCTATTCCACCAAACTGCAGGTTTTGATTTAGGATTAAACAAAAATGCCCTCCGTAAATAAGACCTATAAAATCTTACATAAAAAATGGAAAAAAAGAAAATTTTAACGGAATGCCCGCATATCATTATCCAGCTTATTTGTATACCTTTATTTATGGTTGATTGTTGATTTTGTTCTGTTACTTGATGCGTTTTGGTTCCACCATTACCAGGAGTCTAAAAAATGTTGAATATTGATGACACTGTGACCTCGGATAGCCTATATATGACGGGATATACCACGAGATCTTATTTCGTTGAATCTCTGAACCAAATATTGCTTAATGAAGTACTATGCATAACTATAATATAGTCGAACGCTCTGACAATAAACCCTTTAATTGCACGACCTTTTTCAGGAAGTCCTAATTGTGAATAATAATAAGTTGATCATATTTATATTTAAGATCAAGGCATTCCCCCCTACTCTATTTCTCATATTCCCGACAACGAGCGGATGCACTGACAAATGATAATAGTAACAATGTATACATAATTATAATTAATATTTATGACGAATTTGACGATATTTTTTCAAGTTGGCCAAATACTGATATCAAGCCCATCAATACAAATTTCTGTATCTAAGTAATCAAATACTTTTTTGTGGGTAATTACCTGAAGAAAAGCAAATGAAGATTTGAGGGATACAAATGACTGATTATTGAAAGATCTTCTCGCATGTTTGGCCTGTTCATCAATTGTTGGTTTCACAATAGCTGGTGTAAGCGTTGAAGGAGGACTTATGCTTTTTTCAATTCCTGTGCTTCTTTTAAAAGTTACCTAGCAATAAGAAATGAATATAACTAAAGCTATCAGACCACTATATATGTACAAGACATGTTCGACTGTCAATTATATATCTTCTGTTTTTACAGACACAGTTTCACTCTCATTTGGCCTTATTCATTTAATTTTTTTCTGTGTTATAAAAATATGAAAGTTTACTGTGATATGTATCTTAAATATAAATAATGTTTGCTTGTTGTTAATGCGCTAATCATGAACAACACAACTTCTATTTTGTTTACAATGATACTGATTCTTGGAATTTGGTAAATAAATTCTTATACAAACCTCAAAATCTGGAGTTAGATATTTAGCCCTGTTTTCTCCGCTGTTAAACCTTACTTTCTTCATCTCTGTATTTAGAACAGCCGGATTCTCCTGCTGAATGGCAGTTTCAGGAGTCCCAGCCAACCGACTAAATCCCTCTAGGCTAGGGGACTGAAGCATTGAAAACTTGCCCTTGTCAAAAGTATCCTCTAATGTATCATCGAGATCATTATTTCTGTCATCTCCCAAACTTGCAGCTGATATCTTATGTTCAACATTTCCGGGAGATATTGAGTTTGCTCTGATAACTTCAGGAGTGTTACTCTTTGTATCTTCCACAACTGTACTCTTAGTATTTTTACTTGTTTCTGGATTTATACTCTTCGCATCATTGACAATCACTGTTCTTGTTTTATTAACACTCATTGGACTGACACCCCAAATGTTTTTAAAAGCTTGCTTTCTCTCTCTAAAAAAAAAGAATTTTTTTTCTTATCATAAAGTAATTTTATATTATACTTACAAAGATAACATACCTAGTAGGTTTTATTTACACGATTTATCTACTTAAATCGAATTTCCAAATCTCTGGCTTTCAATTTTCTAGTTCACTTGTTTGTTAAAAGCTTTTTTTTAGAATTATAATCTACAGGGAGGGAGGGGACATTGGACTGTAAATTACACTGGTACCTTAGGTTTTATAAAAAACGATAACTTATTCATTGACATTTTAAATGTTCGATTCCAAACTACAAAAGGGGTAATTTTGATCATCATTATTGGGAATAAAGATTAAATCATTGTCAATTGTATTATCCCTTTTATATATCTGAAAATGTACCTAATCTTATTAAAAAGTTCTAGCTGCGCTCTCTCTAACTCTTCTTGTTCCCTTCGCATATCCTCCATTTCTTGGAGAGCCTTCTGTAACAAGTCAACAGACACCAGGCTGGAGACCTGCTCTCCATCCTTTATCTGCTCCTCACTTACACTTCTGTGTACCTGAGTTAGGATACTTGTTAGTTATACTTCATATTTTCTTAACACTATCAAAGTTTTAGTTCTTTGGTGCCCAGACACTTCAAGACAAAGGACAAAGTTGGTTTAAAACAATTTAAAATTTTCTAATTTAGCGATAAAAGCAAAATAACGGTGGAATATAGCGGTTTTTGGCGGAAGCGGGGTTTCTTCACAGTTTCTTCACCTTTTCTTCACAGCTCCTATTGTACCCCACCAGAGCAATGGGAAAAATCCTATCTCTCAGCAATGGCTCACAACGTACCGTTCCCAAAAACCATTGAAGTGCCATTTTACGTGACTTAAGCTCTATGACAATGACAAAGATGATGAATTAGTTACCTGAGCCATCTGGTCTTCATCAACAGCAAGATTTGTCATGCTCTTACTCTTGGTAGTCGGAGTGGCTAGCTTAGCATTTGTTGGCATGTTGTTAAATTCTTCAAGAAGGTCACCTGAAAGATATTTATATTTTCAGAAATATCCGCAAGATCGTTCAACATGGTTTTGGCAACATAAGAAAAAATAACCTTGCCTTACAGTTTTCTGTCAGACAAAACTAATAGTTATAAACCCCAAAATTGTAACCCTATTTTGCTACCTACAAAAGTTTATGTATTAAGAACTTGATTTAAATAAATGAAAAAAATTAGGTCCGGTAGGAAAATTTGTTTGAAAGTTGAGAAAAACATGTTTTTTTTAAATGGGAAAGTTTGTTTTATGTATAATATATATTGAATATGTACCTACCTTTGATAAAATCAGATTTAGGTGTGAATTCTTTTTCTTTATCCATTTCTATTTCCTGTTTTTCTTCCTAAAGAAAATTGGATTTATATTTCTTAAGAATCATTGAAAGAATTTGGAAGGAATATGCAATGCAAAACATATTTAGGGAAATAAAACTCATTTTAGCCTCATTTTGGTACGTTTGATTGAAAAAGTTAGGTTTACAGTGAATGAAGAATCAACTGCTCAACTTCAAAAAGATCTAAACAATTTACTAATTTGGGCTGATACATGGCAAATGCA